>CAEGAG010116192.1:0-10037 GCA_903067065.1 Brachyrhaphis terrabensis | reverse complement strand
CCTGTCTGAGAGTGTTTTGGAGAGAGGGTTAACAGTCTTACAGAAATGTGAACATCTGAGAGTGAGGCATCTGAACCACAGCTGGTCAGATAGCCTGTGGGGTCATCTGAGGGCCAATGGAGGCTCGGCTGATCAAGGCCTCTCCTCTCGACAGGGGGATGAATGATGACTGCAGAGTAAATGCCAAAACTATAAATTTCATCCCACACTGAGCCAAAGCTCCTCCAGAGTTTATTTACATTTTGACATAGCATCTACTCTCGAGCGTCAATGTCGAAGGATCTCTCAGGATGGGGTGAATTAGTGATGCCAGTGCACGCGCTCTAAAGCACACATAGTCCGGGAAAGTTAATTTTGCTCTGACATGTCAGCCGTGCGCGGCGCTGCTGAGAGGACTGAAAGAATCTTTCATTAACTTGTCTTTTCCAGTTACGCTCCCTGAATCTTGCTTTTGACTCGATCCAGCAGTGCTGAGCAGATCCAGTCGCAGCGTGTAAACTGCTCCTCAAACGCCGCTTTGTCCCATTAATTACTAACATTAATGAGAAAGCAAAAAAGAGGGAAAAGAAAGTCTAAAGAATCTGAGACCAGTTGCATTTTTATATGTGGAAACTAAATAAATAACCTCAGCGCCCCTGTGGCTAACTTTCCAATGAGCTTCGTAAGAGAGGCCTGTTTGATGTGGATGCCTAGAGTCGACTGTGTTTGGACAGTCATGAGGTGGGGCTGCCAGGCTTTTAACTGCTCCAGAGAACACAACCCACCACAGAGTGGCTCATAGGAGTCCCTCTGTCCTGAGGCTGGACACAAACTATCAACGGAGAGAATGAAAAAGAGAGAGAGAGCCAGACAGAGACCCACACTGGGATTTATTTCAGCACAGACCTGCAGGCAAAGACTGTGGAACACCTAAAAACATTTGCAGCCATTTAGTTTATACTAGAAAGTACAAAAAATGAGGATTTCATTTCATTTGATTTCTATTTACTGCATTTTGTTTGATTCTTGTGAACTTGTCAAAGGTGAAACTGTGGGATCTCAAAAGTAGCTTAAAGTAAAATCATTCATTCCACTGAAGATATATTCAGACAGGGTGCAAATAACTCGTTGCTCCCATTTAGTGCTGTGGGAAGCAGGGAATGTCTAATTTGAGAGAACGAGCGTGCTTAAGTTATTACTGCAGAAAGGCAATCTGTCAAAGGCAGGCTGTTTTGGCATGTCGCATACCACTGCTGAGATCATAGAGTCAGATTCTGCTTGCAATTACCGCCGAAGGACCTTGGGTACAGGCAGGCGGCCATTAATCCTCCTTCTGGCCCCGCACATTCTGACATGTCAAAATTCTCACTGTCCTCCGCGCAACGACTCAAGGAAAAAACGAAATTAAAAATGCACCGGAGCAGCCAAAACCACACCAGAGGAGTAATCGACGCCATCATTAGTTTAATTAGGTTCCTTTAAGTCGGCAGTATGTTATTATGACTTACTTTGTCCTGTATGAATGTTATGTGGGGAGAGGAGACCACTGACATTTGCTTGATTAAGAGTTTATTAGAAAGTGGAGGGGAGGAGAAGAGTCCCAATTGTGAACTGAGTGGTAGTNCATTTCAGAGCAAGAAAACCTGAAAATCTCAAAGGTATGCAATATAGGTAAATCAAAATTGGCCTTTCTATTGTTTTTCAAAATGACCTATAATTTCTTAACTCATTCAAAACAAAAAGCACTTGGAGACACAACCTCATTGCACTTTCATATCAACAAGGATGATGTCAGTGTCCACCACCATTTTGAAGTCTGTCATTGTGTTTTGTTCCAGAAAAATAATGTATAGCTTTCTTGTAGAAAAAAAGTTAAGGAAGTAAACAGGTAAAGAGATCAGATATTTCCTCACCCACCAAAAACAGTTCTCTAAACCCAGGAATATACACATTTAAAAACTTAAAATTAAACCAGAAACCAGTTTAAAAAGTGGATTTTGTAGGTGGAAGAAGAAGAAACCTACAAAGTCATGCTCTCCTTGACTGTGTGCAAAGGGAGGAGAGGGAGGAGATGAAGGTTTTTACTCAGATAGGGCTGCCTTAATTTTCAATCTTGTGAGTAGAGTATTAAACTTTATAATCTTAGAGTTACTACAAAATTAAACACAAAATATTCAAGTTATCATATCCACTGAAATAAAAATAAAAAACCTCTGTGAAGAATGAAACTATGTTAACTGAGAGCCTCAATCCCTTGTTTAAGGTAGCTGTTGAAGTAACTTCTCCAGTTTGGGCGTCACTGGACCAAGTGCTCTAATGACCACAGGGACTGTAGTTGCCTTCCCCTGTCAAGCTTTCTCCAGCTCCTCCCTGAGCCATTGGTATTTCTCCATCTTCCTGATGTTTCAGTCATGTGGCTGTCAGTTGGTTGACCATTATCACTTCTGCTTGTAAAAATCACAATTCAGTACGTACTTCGGTTTTAAAGTCACAATCTGGTATAATTTCGGTTTAAGCAAAAGAGAAAAATAAAAAGCAGCCTCTTTGGAATTGACTTGGGATTTGGTTGTATTTTCTTTAATTAATAAATAATAATCAAGTATAGCCATTGCATGGATGAACAAGTCAATGGATGGATGAACATGGATGGATGGAAAACAATAAAACTTTGGAGTTGTTTTGATAATTAGACAACACAGTGTGAGGTCACAAATTCACCCTAAATGATTTTCATGGATTATAAATCTGGTTGATTTATGACCATTAATATAATTTAAAGTAGCTTAAAATCACTATGCCTACTTAAAAAAAAAATACATTCAGCAACTTATGAATAAATGAAAAACAAGATTGTCAGAATCCAGCTGACATTCCATGAACTATGGCATTACCCTTATTGTCACGCCTTCAAATATCTGCGTGGTGTGTAATGGTATGTCTGAGCATCTGTGTGCAATTGGAATGTGCATGACTGCCGTGCAGATGGTCACAGGATGTGACCACCTCAGATCTCCTGTTCCCATTCATCCACCGCTAAATAGCTCCTTTGACACTCTGTGCACACCGCCTGTCCTATCCTAATCACATGATCATCACCATTTTGAAAATAACACAAAAATGAGATGAACAGATTCACAGCACCAAATCCAAGAACTTTTGACCTTTTTGCAGCAGGCCGGGTGTCACGAGTTAGTCCACTTGATATCACTCTTTGAAATCTTAATGTCCAACTGCCCTGCTTCATGGCCCCCTGCTCAACCGCTAAATCAGATTTATAACTACTGTCAAAGGCAGGAATGAAAGATAGATTAATCTTCCCCTCACAAGTTTACATCTTGGGCATCTGGACTGCTGATCTTGCCCTAACAAGCACAGAGGTCTTGGTGAGCTGTCTTTTAATGTTGATGTGTTTATGTCCAGAGATGAATGGTGCTGTCACAGGAATCTATTTATACAGTAGTTATATGGCAGTGCCACCAGATCCAGGACATTTCACTTCCCCGAGACGGGCACCAGCATCTGTTATAGGAAGTCAGCAAATAGCACTTTCGTCTTGGTTTGGAGAGTTGTTCAAGGTACATTTCGCATGTGTTACTGTCAATTTTAAAAAAAATAAAGAAAGAAAACTGCTGACACTGCACATATGAATGTATTTTTTTCCTATCTAGTGCAAAATCATGACCCAAATCAGATATTAGAAAAATAAACTTGTCAGTCATACAGTACTCATAAAAAGTATTGGATGTTTAACTTTTTTCAAAATTCTCCAAAAAATATGCCTTAGTGTTCAAGTGAAAACTGCTTCCTACAAAATAATGACAATAATTGAGAGCATAAATATTCACCCACTTTAAAGTGACTGACCTATTTAAACAGAAGTCCAGCATATTGACAATAGTAGCTTCACACTTAGTAAAAATCCAATCACCTGAGTGCAGTGACTAGAGTGACTGTATTATAAAGACACCTGTGTCTGGAGGAGTTTTCCAACGAAGAACGAAGTACGATTTCAGTATCCAGAGCTTCAAAAGATCAAGATTACTCCTCAGATATTAGAAAAATAAACTTGTCAGTCATACAGTGCCCATAAAAAGTATTGGATGTTTTACTTTTTTCAAAATTTTCCAAAAAATATGCCTTAGTGTTCAAGTGAAAACTGCTTCCTACAAAATAATTACAATAATTGAGAGCATAAATATTCACCCCCTTTGAAGTGACTGGCCTATTTAAACAGAAGTCACTTTAAATAGGTGCCTTTTTAAATTTAAGTAATAGCTTAATTTTAGTAATAGCCTACAGTATGGGTTACTTCCAAAAGTTTAAAATCATAACTTGTCCTTCGCCATTTTTCTACTCATACCAGAAAGATAACATGAAGACAAACACGACGGAATGTGCAATTTAAAGGGGATCGCAAAAGGATATCTGTTCGACAAAGCCACCTCAGACTTTTATCTCTCCTGGCCTCCTCCATGACCCTTCATACTGCATTTTCTTTTTTGTTGTTTTTTGTTTACTAAGACCAATGGTAAAGCATCCTGAGTGCAGGACAGTGTTCTTATCTCAACTAATCTCTCCTGGATCATCCATAAACCTCACTTTATTAGCTCGTGCACAAGGATCATCCATGTGGAATTAGAGCAAAAAGAAATTAACCAATGTAACTTTATTCAGATGTTCTGAAGGCAAACGCACAGCGATGTTGTTGAAATTTACTTTGAAAACCGTTTCTTATTATCCGTGAGGCATGAGAGGTTCAGGCTCAATGGATGCCAGGTGATCCCCGATGGGGGTGGAGGTGGTCCTGCTTCACACAAAATCAATTCTGGCCTTTGGTGTTGGCAAGACAGCAGGGTAGGGGGGCAAAGAGAGGGGGGGAACACATGTCTGATAACTCCTGACTTTTTCATGAGGAACTGTTTGAAGTTTCAAACCCCCACAGAGGATTCTTGGGGCGATGAATGCAGAAAGGTGCAGCTTAGGGCTCAGGCATATTATCATCAATGAAATCCGTTGCACGGCTTGATGAGAGGAGTCTAACAATTTCAATTTTAAGACCAAAATCAGTTCCTCACATTTTTGCACCCTAAAATTAGAGAATTTGAGGTTAATGTTCTATTTCTTCTGCTGCTTTCTTTCATGATGGACATCCTTTCTTTAAGAAGCCCCTCCTAAGCCATCCTCTTCTTAAGTAGCTCTGTTCACAGCCTGTTCTGCGCACAAAGAAGAAGAGCATAACCTCAAAGCGTCTTTTGTCACAGAAGCAGTGAAGGGTAGTGACTGCGATTCATGTGATGGGGTAAAGAGGTGTGGTAGGTACTGAGGAGGGTGGGCTGACACTGAAAGGCTTCAGTTTTGCAGCCCTGGTGGTCCGATCTTGCAGCTGTTTTTGCAATAACAAAACTCAGCCATTTCTTAAGAAGTCCGATAGTAACATGTTCATCACCAGCTCCAAGAGAGGTTTTGCATGTTGTTGAACGACTCAAGTTTTGCATATTTCTGGTTTCACCCTGGCATGACCTGCTGAACATCATGTCAGTGTGATGTGTCTTTTGTTTCACACACTCAGATTCCTTGGCTGACAGCTGTGTTGTTGGACCTCCATCATTCGCACCGTGTTCTGCTTCAGTAGAGCAGCTTAGAATAAATGTTTTACCTCTAACAGCAGGCACTAAGGGAAGTTAAAGGGTAGAACGCTAAAGAATAGTTGTAGTTAATTTTTTTCAGTTAGTTTGTGTTTAACCTAAATTGTGTGTTTTAGCAAAAGTTCTCAAAAAACATGTATTGGACCTCAAATAAATATGTAAAATTAATTGACATCTATTTTAAGGGATTTTACTTCTAGATTTTTATATTGTCAAAAGAAAAGCCTTATAGAAGAAAACATTTAGAAATGCACTGATCACAGGTTTGAACCCAATTTCTGAACACGTCATCATTGAACAAAATCTGGAGCTTAAGGAAAAAGATTGCACTTTGTGAGCGGGAGAAGTGGTCTGTAAGACTAGGTTTAATTCATTTTAAATCAAGAAAATGATTTAGAATGAATTTAAAACCATTTTTAACATCTTATATTAGCGATTAGCACAATGAGCATTATTGGCGATCTCTGTTTATATTTCCTATGAAGAATATAGATATTACAAGAGGTTACCAACATTTTCAAACAAAGTATCATCCATAGAAGATGGAGGCTGGAAGCTGAAATCATAAAAATACTTTCTGTAATACATTTGGTCTTCCTGTTATACAAAAGTTGGGTTCTGGTCAATTTGGTACTGATCCAGTTTGATCAAATGTGTGTATGAATTGACATCATGCCACACACAGCTTTGTTTTGAACCTAAAAAAACCAAACTGAAAGATTACAAAATGGAGGAGTAAAATGACCAGCACCCACAGAGACTAGCTGTGTGATATAGCAGCCTAAATTAACAACCACATTACTCCCTATAGAACATAATTTCCTTTAAAAAGTTTTTTATAGGCCTTTTGCTCTTCCTCTAATTTAAAATCCCTTAATGATGCCGAAATGTCCAAATTTAAATGTCTCCTTCCTTCAGTAAAAACTTCCACACCAAAGAAAGTTGTTGCAATATGTTAGCACTTAGGTGTGGTGTGTTCGCTAATAGAAAAAAAATTTTAACATAGATTTTTTGAGTTTTTGACTCTCAAAGATTTGATTCTTTTCACCTCAAGGATCTATGTCTGTGACTATCAAGTTGAATGTAGCCCAATTCAGGTCTCTCTGCAATCCCTATGAAAATTAATGTATTACCAGATTATACATGCAATATTAAACATTGTTTTATCTTAAAGGGAGTCTAGAATTGTACAGGGGTGGGTCGTATTTAACATTTAAAAAACAGTTCTACTATGCCAATGTAGTTTTCTTCCTTTGGTGCATATTAAATAGAGACTGACTCTAAGACTCAGACTTCTCAGATGTTAAAACCACCAGACCAATCAAAGTTAATTCCATAGGTCATTGATGGTGTTGGGGTCAAAGATTCCACTGACGAGCATTAAAATTATATTAGCATTAAGATGAGCAAAGGACCATTTAGAAAAAAATGAATAACAGTAACCATGAATTTAGTGACTCATACAGTGCTATGGTAACAGGACACCATCCATGAATACATTACCAAATCAAAGCTGAAGTAAAGCCATTTTGGCAAATTAATTTTTAATGGTGACCAGTAACAAATGTAAGTCCAATATAACTTCACATCCAGAAAATAAAACTTTAATGCACCCAATTTCACATTAATAAAGTGTAATGTTAATAGATTTGACAGATTTTTACTTTTATATTACCTACTGCAGACATGTGTCACTTATGTCACATAATGACCTAATAAAAGCACCACTGAAGCAGAAGACAAGCTGGTAAATGAGCTGCCAGGAGTATGTTTTGAAACAGTGTTTTAAAGAGGTCCTGGCGTCTATGTGTGAGACATGACTTCCTTCTTTTTAACAGTGGGCACTTCAAGCGCTGGCTCGGTGTCAACCTTCCTTTCTAATGGACAGCCACAAAGCTGACAGGCAGTAAATCAGAGGAAGTATAGAAAGCCATTAGTCCAGGGATACACAATAAAAAGCGGTAATGGTCTCATAAAGCCTGCAACACCACAGCAGACATTCTGATTCTGTCTATTAAGGCGTACGCAGAGTCTCAGATGAGTGAAAATAGGGAAGACATTTCTCTTCTGTGCATTGTTGCCTGGGGTCCTGTGTTCGTGATCAATGTACAGTGAAACGCAGTGCCCCGAAAACTATTTATTTAGATTGTACCATGGTTGAGAGAATATTAGAGGAGAACGCTGTGATTATGAAGCGCTTGTATGGAGCTCTGTGTTATAGACACTTTACTGACGTACTGAGAGCTGGTAAAAATTTGTTTTCTGGATTAAAAAGGAAAAACAAAACATTTGTTCAATTGAAATGTATGAAATATCTAATTAGGTCACAACTTTTAAGAAATTGTTAATGTAATAATCAAAACCAAATTTTTACCTAAGCCTTAGGTATGTTTATACATACACCATCTTTTTATGTAATATATTTGAGCAGAAATTCAGACTGGTCTATGACTGAAAATTTTTGCACACAAGGAGCATTCAGCGAGAGTGTTTCTCAATAAGTAAAATTCTCATCAACATATACATTTATTTTGATATGGTTTAGTCCCCATTCCAAGATAAATGTATTTTGGTTGACTTTAGTCCCGGTCCTCACTCACCCTCTAAAATACAGAATAAAACAGTGGCTAAAATGTATCCTTGATGTCAGGAAAATGTCATGAAATGACCAGGTTACTGGTCTAAAAAAATGCGTCTAAAACATGCATGACAGAAATGCGTCTAAAACATGCATGCCAAAGAACCTGAAGTGTCCACTTGTGACATCGATGACAACAAGAGCCCTTTTTACTGAAACTGTTTTCAGATCATTGAACGTTTCAGTTTGCTTCACATAACAGAAGGACAGAATAGATTAGACACCAATAATGGATGGCCTGGCCTTCTACAGTAAATGTTATGTAAACAGTTTCAGTCCAAATCCAAACAGAGGGTTTTGACAGAAAATGTAAAAAAATAAATAAATAAATTGACAAAATATTTTTGAGTTGCACAGCCAGAGGCTCTTCTGTATTCAACAGGAATATAATTCACTAGAAAACAAAATCTTCCTTAAACTGTGCCAGCAATACAACCAGCTGCCAGATGTCTAAATAATTTCACAAAAATCAACCCAAATTTCTCCTCCCGAGAGATAAGAAATTCCTCAGAGTGACATTTCAACAGGCTGTTCCTAACTTACAGCAAGGCTGAACTCGCCCGAAGACAATGACAAGCTCCTCTCTGTCTGATGTCACTTCCCATTTCCAGGCCGACCGCTATCTGCTGCTGGCTTCTGCCAATAATAGCTCATCAAAACAACACAACCCGTCTTGGCACAAAAATAAAGGCTGCACTCCACGTCCATGCCACTCAGTTGTCAATTAAGACTCCTCTTCACACTGACACTTGTGACTTAAAAGAAACAGTCAAGAGTGTGATGAATCCGAGTCGACAGATGAGAAGGCAGTGCGCTGCGTTGCAGTACCATAATGCACTTGAGATATGGATAACAACTGACACCACTGGCAGGTCTTATGAAGTTTGATTTCATTTGTCAGGCCTCTTCTACTTTGTCTTTTCAGCTCACTCGCTCCCTCGCTTTTCAATCATCATGGTAATAGCTCATTCTGATCGCCTGAAGACACTCAACCTCGTTTTCATTTAAAATGCAGAGACATAAATATAGCAGGCGCTGCTATGAGCAACATATAGTCACAGGAGGCGGGGGAGCACAAAAACTAAGTACACCCCTACAGATTCAATGGGATTTAAGAAAGAAATCAGCAACCTTTATGAGTTTTGGGCAATCGGTTGACCTTGAGGATATAAGCCCCTATTAAAAATGTCAAGAAAAAAAGAGACGCAACTGTTGCTGCCGATGAGTCTTTTTAAGACTGAGACTTCAAATCAGAAGGTCATTATTTTCACACACAAAACATTTAAGACTGGAAGGAAAGCAGACATGAGACAAAATGTGATATTGTGTTGAGCACAAAAAGGATCTCTGCTGACGAAAATCATCAGATAGTGTAGTGCCGTGTGACAAGGTATGAAAACATTAGATATTTAATGAAAACTGAAGCATTATCATCATCCTGTGAAGATATTTGTGGCTGATTCAGAACAAAGATGGGCTTGTACAGATAAAGGCATAATGAGGAAGGTTTCTGTTAGACAAATTCATCGGATTAAGAGAGCAGCTGTTAAAATGCCCTTACAAGGCAGCAAACAGTTATTTAAAGCTGCTGGTGCCTCTGGAACCTCAAGATGGAGGATCCTCCAGAGCCTTGTGGTGCATGAACCTACTATTCGGCCACCCTAACCAGAGCTCACAAGCAGAAACAGTCGCAGTGGATCCAGCCGTACATGAAGATTCATTTTCAAACAGACTTGTTCACTGATGACTGCTGTGCAACCCTGGATGGTCCAGAT
>CAEGAG010116165.1:0-11299 GCA_903067065.1 Brachyrhaphis terrabensis | reverse complement strand
AAAACTTTTCCTCTGTACCGTCTGTATGTAGGCACATGCGGCTTATAGACCGGTGCGGCTTATGTATGTACAAAAGGGGTTTTCCCTTTAAAATGTGCCGGGTGCGGCTTATAATCAGGTGCGCTTTATAGTCCGGAAATTACGGTAATTACGGTAACTCAATAAGAATATTAAAAGTGCATAAAAACCTTCAAACACCTACAGATCCTGAGCTGCATCAAGCTTTTCTGCCTGGTTTCATTTCCTCTACAGCCTTCTTTGCCTCTTTATGGTCTAAATGAAGAGAAGGGCTACAGCTCGCTGATGAACAGGTGTTTGGTGGGTGCCCTTCAGAGCAGAACATGATGGGGGGATATTTAGTACCTGTGGTGAGGCAGAGATGGAGGTGGAAGCTTGACCTGGTGATTGAGAGCTACCTCCTGCCTGCAGAGCAGCAGCAGCATAGCTCAGCTTGTCACTCTGTGGAGAGACTAAACATAGAAAAGAGAAGCAGACAGTGAGAAAGAACAAGACAGCCAATTAACATAAAGGACCCCCGATAGAAAAGCCTGTCTTTCAACTCTCATGTCCCTCAGCAAAGTTACGCAGCCTAAAATGAAACCTAATTATAGTACATTCGTTACTGCTTTAAAATCCCAAAGACCTGAAAGGAATCAATCAGACTTGTACATTTAAATAAATGGCTCTACCTTTGTGTGAAGTGCTTGGCTTTGTTGCATTGTCTCGGTTGAAGAAGAGGCTGCCAGGTTGAAGGCTGGGCCCAGATGAAGGAGACTCATCTTTCACCCTGAACTGTCCCAGCTTCGTCAGTTTCTGGCAGAAAGGAAGGACGAGTTCAGCGCCAAAGGAGAAGTTTCAGGGACTGAATAAAGTGATTTTGTTTCCAACTACAAAGGAGGCCTTCAATCTGACAAATGATTTTATAGTTAAAACACTTCCAACTGATGTCACCCTAGATTCAAATCAAATCCCTCCATGCCAGCCTTGTGGCAATAAGAGGAGCAAAAAGCCTTAAAATATATATGTCTTTTAATGCAGTAGAGTAATCTCACTCAGGCTGAAAATTTCTGAAAAACAATCGGGCTTTCATTTGAGTTCTTTTATTTATTTGGGGTGTTAAGATTTTTATTTTTTAAATCACTGGTAGCACAATTATTGTCTGACCTGCTGTTATTACTCTGCACAAATGTCCTTTGTGCAGAGGACAATCCGATAGATAGGACACTGCCTAGCTATTGGATTTATGGGGTATCCATGAGGTATCCATGGATAACGTTTATTTTGGGGTAACAGAACCATTCTTGTATTGATTTGGCCATTTATATTAGATCAACTCATCCTCCAAAAAAAGAAAGAGCCAACAATCTTTTAATGCTAGAGTCCACGTGATTTTGAACAATATCCTGATATTTCAAGAAGTTCTTCATTCCTTCAACCTTCAGACGAGGAACAGGCCCACAGCATCACAGATCCTCTACCATACTTATCAGTGAGAATGTGGACCAGTCCACGTATTTATTCAAAATGCTAATACGAGGAGTCTAAGCTTTTTTTATATTCCTCTTTGACAACTGTGTGCTGATGGCATTTAATGGTTGTCATGGAGACTCGGTGGCCATTGTATCACATAAATGAACACATTTCCAATTTAGCTTATCAGAAAATTGTAAAAAACTCAACAGAAAATGAAACTACAACAAAATGTTTCACAAAAAATCTATTAAGAAATTCGTGTTTAATTTCATCAGGTGTGTACGGCAGGTTCCGTACACACTCACGGAACCTGCCCACTTATAATGGTGAGTTACAGCTACATTTACTGGATTGTCTGCGGCTAATCGGTTATAAAATAATAAATGCTATGTGATCTATTACAGCTATTAGAAAAAAAAAATTGTGTAATTTAAGATGATGTGTCTGTGGCTTCAGACCAGAAACATCAAATAAAACAGAGGTGTATTTTTATACATAGAGCAAAGTTCTGCTGTTTTATCCTCATTTAGACAGTTATTTGTACAGCAGTGATTAAAATGGAGCACCACAGTGGATAACTTACAGGGGAGGAGGTTGGAGGATCGGTTTTATCAGGCGGTGAGTGGAACTTGACAAAAGCAAGGCCATATGCAATGTTCTGTAAAGTGCAAAAGACAACACAAATACACATTACTCTGTTAAAGGAACCCGTGCGCATGAATAATATTTCAGTTCACAGGCTGTACTGTTGACTTTATCCACAATAAACACCTTTTTATTTAAAGGCTCAGAAATTTGCTGTGCCATATTTTGTAAGCGTCAAAAAGACTTATTGTACTGCACAGTGAATTTGACGCTTCCTTTTATGAATATTGAATCCCTACCACCATCTCTATATGGGAAAAAATATACAACCAATAAATTTGCTGTCACCTAAAAGTGATAGGTCAGCCGATTTGAAATCACTGAATTCCTCACCTTGCTGTATGGCTGGGTGCACACAATTTTCACCCTGTCCCACTTCTCCTGAGCGGTGCTCTTCTGCAGCTGGTTGGGTCCGAAGAAACGAACCCGGTTCATGTTGGTGCCATTACGGCTCTCGGTGGGGGACATGAAGGAAGATGTGACGAGAAGAACCTGAGAGAAAGCGAGAGAGATAGAAAAGGAAAGAAACAAAGGTAAAAAGGAAGAATTTTTTTTTTTTAATTAAGCAAAGATTAAAATGGTTAGGAAGTCAAAACTGTCGCAGTGTGATTTGTGAGAAAAACCTCATAGTCCTGGTCTTTGACAGCTGAAGAATTCCCAACCAACACCTCGATGAAAGCTGATCCTTCATTCCCAATATCAATACTGTGGACCTGCTCCTCTTTTTCAAACTGGAGAAAAAGTAAATACAACATGAGACGGCTCTCGGAGGGAAAGAAAGAAGATCAATTGTAAAGAGTCAATAAACTGACTGCTGCGTCAGCCTCACAGTACAAAGATGTTTCACCCCAGAGTCTTACCACTCTGGAAAATATTACAATCAAACACTTTTAATCAAAATGAAGAAACTTGGTTATTTAGTATGACTACTCATTTGAGTTTGTAAATACACAATATTTTCTGACACAGGGGAAAAAAAACTGTTGCATAGCCCTATTTTATACCCAAAATAACTGGAAAAAGTGCTACATTGGCCAAACATTGTAATCGCTATTAAAGATCTCAAATTTGCTGCTCTACAAGAGTACTGTATTTGTGGACCTCTACTTTAGAGGGAAAGAGTGAAACGCTTGACTACAGCTTAAACAGTCTGACAAAAGATTTAAAAGCTAAAACAAATTCAGACAAAAAAAAAAGTTTTCTGAATGCTTAAGCGTCACAGTCACACAAGAATGATAAAACATCTTTTTGTGACAAACATAAAAGTCAATTTTCATGTATCATATAAAACATTTTTCATCTTATTTTTGAAGAGATTTATGGAGAGCAAATAGAGGCAAACTTCAACACGTTATATATATATATATATTATATATATATATATATATCATTGAAATGATTTGACTAAAGTCAAATCAACGTTTACTTCTATACCACATTTAAAGAAATGCACTTTTAAAGAAGTGTTATTAGTAAGTAAGTTATTTAGCAAAATATAAACTTCAATAAGATAATGTATCCTGATAAAAATAAATATTAAAATTAGTAAAACAAACATGGGAAGTTGTCAAAAATCAGGGCTCAGAAATGTTCAGTGTAGCTAAAACTAATTGCATTATTAAAAATAATGTTAAAATAATTACACTTTTGGGCAGCTCCAAAGTGCAAAAGCAGGTTGGGCTTCAGATTTGGCACTACCTCTGAGATGCCTCTGGACCTTTTCTGTTGATACTGGATCTAGGTTAGACTAGGTTCACAAGTCTAACATTTGACTTGTGAACCTAATGTGCTATGTGGAGCATAATATAGAAACAAGTCTGATGCTAGGTTTTTAAAACAAGCAAAAAGAGCTTGAAATGCAAACTGATATTCACTAGGAAGCAGGTGTAGAGCAGTTAGCACAGGTTGGATCTGATTTGAGTGTTCATTTCTCCCCGAAGGAGCAAAGCTGCATTTTAGAAAATCTTTGGGATTAGATTCAAGATTTCTCACATCCAGCATACAGCAATTTACAGAAATCCAGCTGCAAAGAGTGCCACATTTTAGGAAAATATGCAATTGCAGTATTATTGTTGGTCCAGATTCACACGCTGTTCTATTTGTTTTCCATCATTACAATGTTCCCTCTTTATGTTTTGTTTTTCATTTTATTACTAAAAAAACAGTGAAACGTCATTTTAAACGATGATTTACAGTTTGTGTAAGGTCAAAAGTGACGACCAATGGGGTAGAAACTTTTAAAGTATATTTTTTTCATTTAAAGATATTTTGGTGTTTTTAGTAGACACGGGTCGCTGAGTATTTGTGAACGAATAGGTTGGCGACTTAAGATGAATGATAAGCATTTATTATCCTAGAATCTCACAGAAAGAATAAAAAGAAACAAACAACCGAATAATTAGAGACAAAACAAACCTGAAGGATGACGGACGTCTGCTTCTCACCGGGTTTTGCTGCTTTCCACTTTCTGTACGTGTCTGAGCTCAGCAGATTTTCTGCTTTATGAGTCTGGTTTGAATTGAAACAAAAACATTACGCAAAGCGCAGCTTACTTTACAAACATAATGACATAAAACAACTTACGCTGTCCTCGGTGGAGCAAGAAATTACATGCTTGAGTTGAATTTCTGGCATGCTTCTCTTGTTGTTTTTCGAAATGCAATTAATTTCCAGTTAATTTCCGTCAACCGGGCGTTTTAAAAAATACGACGTACAGCCTAACCCTAAAACACACCCAGACTGGTTTACGTAGCACTACAATAAACTCACTTTGTTGCAGAGCAGCGATAGAACGACTCCTGTCTAACCAGATAGCATGCTAGTAAACAAAAGACAGTGAACTTTCCCACATATGTCGGATCATTCAACACTCGTGAAAGGCTGCAGCGCAATAATCTCCCACGCTGTTTTATGCTTCACATTTAACACAATACTTTTATCGCTACAGTAAATATCTCGATTTATATAACGACCACATGAATTTAACGTTAAATATGCGCAGGTGAGCACTCATTTTCCCACCAAAAGGCTGCAAATGTCAATGTGTCGTAACTTCCGACTCTAGGCATCTCCAACCAATGAGAACTTCACGTTCTTCTTCTACTGCACAATTATCTCACCATGCAGTTAATTCGCCACCAAGTGGTGGAACCTATGCAGTTCATAGAAAATTTTCGAAGTGGAATGAAATGTGGATATATTTTTACTTGTCTATGTTGTGGAGAAAAAAACATACGTATTAAGTTATTGTTTGTTTGTTTGTTCGTTTGTTTTTTTCATTTCATGTAAGTTGTTGTATGTCATTATTAAATTAGGCTGCACTTTGCCTAATGTTTTTGTTTCAATTCAAACCAGACTCATAATGCTGAGGCGAGCTGAGGGCTGGGGCCTGGACATGCTACTTTCTGGCAGCATAATCAGATTTTTTGGCCTCTGCCTCATATCCCTTAAAATAATAATAATAATAATAATAATAATAATAATAATATATCCACAGGACAATAAACTGAATGTTAATGGTCATAGTTTAATTGTTATTATTTGCTGTCCTTTTTAGAATTCAAACATTGATCGATGTTTTAAAAACAAAAACATTAACAAGAATATTTAAAGTATAATGTAAGTAAAGAATATATTATATTCTTACATTGCAAACTTAAGAAAATAAAACTTTAGCAGGAATATAACTATTCCTTAAAAAAATTCAGAAAACCCATATGTCACAGTATTGAACACTATATACATTGCAGACAGGGAGTAACACTAGCACAATTGTCCCAAACATAATAGAATCTATTTCCAGTCATTTTTTGTTTTAAAATTCATAGGATCTCTACATAGATGGCTGTCTCTGGATCATCAGGAGAAGAACTTTGGACTTCTGATGTATCCCTGAGTCCCACACCGGCTCCTCTATCTCTTCTTGCAACATCTTGACCTCTTCTCCTCTCCCCACCTCTTCGGCCCATCGGACGGACCTGAAAGACAGAGGGAGATTATTCAAGTATAAAGTGGACAGTATGTAAAAAAAAAAAAAAATTGGGATGTGTCTCCCATTAAACATGACCTTCTCTTTAAGAACCAAAATATATAATACCTGCTTTGTATGGACAAAAACAGGTGTGGAGTTCTGGTACACAAGCTGGTAGCTTCCATTGGTGTAAACATTTGTCACTTCAGTGCAGTTAATGTAGAGAGGCATCCTGTTCTGATAAATTCCTAGTCCTTCAGGGAAGACAGCTTGATGTCTCATCATGATGTGTCTAGAAGAGAGAAGACCAAAAGCCTTGTATTATAAATATGTAGAAATAACATCTTCATTCTATAGGTACATTTGTTTCACACATACCTTTTAGCTCTCCTTCGGTAGAAGCAGACAAGCAGGGACAGAAGGCATACGCACAGTGAGATGACCACAGCAGGTAAAATGATCCAGACCACAGATGCTGTTTCTGGATCTTGAATACAAAAGCAGCATAAATCAGCATATAAAGCTTTACTGTATGCTATCCATCTTAATTATGGGTACCAATTATGAATACCAATTATGTTATATTATGAATTATATTATATTATGGTATCCATAATAGAATATTCTATTCTATTATGGGTACCATAATTGGTATTCATTATGCTATCCATAATGGATGGATAGCATCCATTAGGAAACTTTAGAATACTTTGGTTTCCTAAAGTGGTCTTAGGAAACCAGTAAGACCACTTTATGACATAAAACAAAATCCCTCAAGCTTTTGTTTGCAGAGTTATCTTCATTTTTAATATATTTCTAGGCTGTGGGCATATTGTGTACATAGTCCAACTCCAGCATCATATGGAAAGAAAAACAAGAGGAAGATGTTCTTTTTGTTAGTGTGGCAAGAATAGAGACATACCTTCCTCCCCCTGCAGCAAAACCAGGGAGTCATTTCCGAGTGCGTTGAATGCAAAACAGATTACACTCAATGGTTTGTCCATGTATCCCCTCAGAGACACTGTGAGCATGTCGGGTTCTGATGTTACAGACACGTTGTAATCATAAGGTGGAACAGTCCCATTGACGCTCCAGGTGACAGCTGCCTTGGGGTTGGAGTCGACTGAACAGCGACAGCGCACCTCAGAATCCTCCACAACACATGTGGAAGAGGGAAGTGAGATTGAAGGCTTATCTAAAAGAAACAAAAGGTATGTGTTTACAGTGGTTTACTACCCCAATAGTCCGTATCATGGCTTTAAATGTTGGCATATAGAGCCAAAAAATATTGCAGAAATTTGTTTCCATAGAAGCTTTATTTCTTTCAAATAGTCTCTTGCTGTTTTCTTTATATAAAAAATAGACATCTTGTACATTAAATTACCCTACTCTTTTGAACATTTTGTTTAGTCTGCGTCGATTTTTTATTTATTTTCTTTTGTTTTCCATTTATAGTGTTTACCATTAAATGGAAGTGTTTAAAGATAAACACGTCCATTTAAATTTGACATGCTACCAGTACACCTGAATTTCCCCACTGTTTGACAATAAAAGATATTTCTATTCTATTCTATTCTATTCTATTCTATTCTATCAAAATTATT
Organism: Brachyrhaphis terrabensis; assembly: GCA_903067065.1. Taxonomy (NCBI): domain Eukaryota; kingdom Metazoa; phylum Chordata; class Actinopteri; order Cyprinodontiformes; family Poeciliidae; genus Brachyrhaphis; species Brachyrhaphis terrabensis. The sequence goes on along the minus strand of CAEGAG010116165.1, from coordinate 3,607 downwards.
GAATTCAGTTGTTTCCTCCATGGCCACAGGTACCAACTGCTTCACAAACATTTGTGAAAAGATGGGGATCTCTTAGGATCTCAGTGAATTCCAGTAAGACACTTAGGTAGAATTCCACTTGTGCAATATGTGATATTTCACTGTAAAGTAGGTATCATCTGTGCTTTCTGACATTTTTGGTGGCCAAACCCAACCAAACACAATAGAAAGATGAACATCCTAAAACCACAAAAATCCAGCATCTGGTTCTAAGAAAACAATCTTTTTGCTTTTCAAAGTGTTTGGTGTCAAGGAAAACATTACAACAACAAAGTAGCATAAAGCATATAATTACATTGTATATTAAGCGATGTGGGCTGGGATTCTCCTCGACCGATGGTGTTCTTGGCTGAGCAGCGGACTCTCATGTCTTTGGTCACGTTGAACACCCGCAGACTGTGCGATCGGTGGTGGAGGTGCACAGTGTGGCCGTGTTGAGTGTAGGACCAGCGGTACTCTGTCACTGGAGGGTCAGCTTTGCATGAGCAAACAAGCAAGGCGTTGCCCCCCTGCTGAACGATCAATGTCTGAACCTCCACTTTCACATCTTTTGGTGGAACTAAAAGGATGGGTAATGGAAACCAGGTTAGATTAAACTCAGCAAAGAAGCAGAGATATAAGGGTCGTAGTTTTGCTTACATGTCACATGAAGGTCCTTCACCATCGCTAACATTTTGGTTTCTGGATATTTAACAGCACACCAGAGCCGGGGCTTCACCTGGTGGGATGCGATGAAAGACAAAGAAGCCAGCAGCATCCACTTGTGGGGACCTGGGTGGAGCATTTGTAGCTCTCCTAGCTCGCTGCTGTTGAGTTCGGCTCCTTGGTCCCACTTCCACTGCAGGGTCGGGGGTCTGGAGGGACAGTGGTAGCTGACGGAGCAGTTCAGAGAGACCAACTGTCCTTCTTTGGCTGACAACACGCCACTAATGACAGGAGGCTCAGGGTTGTCTATCAGCAAGAAAAAAACATCTATGTATTTTCTCTTTTAGAATTTATTTAACTAGTAAATCAGCAAAACTACAATAACTGTCATCGACTGCTGACTATTTTATTTTCGGTCTCTCATGAGATTGTAAACTGTAAACCTCTCAAACAATTTCAATTACTTTCCATAAAACGAAAACAGCCAGAGCAAGATATTTTTATGTTACTCACCGATGATGTCTACATTTACACTCCTTGACACCCCCCAGAGTAAGTCACTGCCTTTCTTCAGAGCCAGTTCAAACATCTTTGGATCATCCGCTCTAAGCTGTTCTATCTTCACTGAGCAGTCTCCATCGGACACTTGGCCATAGAGCAAAGTTCGGCCGAGGAAATCCCTGCTCACTTGGTCTTTGCTCTCGCTGTTGAAAGCAGTGCTCCTGAGAGGGAAAAAAGGCCCACCACCTCTGAACCTGAGACGCACATCCACCCTCTCCTTCCGTCCCCTGATGGGGTGAGGGTCTGCAGGCGTGAAGGAGCAAGGAATCACCATGCAGGAGCCAACCACACCCTGTACACGTTCAGGGACTGAGGGCACAGGCGAGACAGCCTGGGCCCCCATCCGCAAGACCGCTTCAGTAATAAAGAAAAGAAAATAATTTAGAAAGCAGAAAATTACTATTTTACTTTACTATAATTATAAGTTAAAGGAATATAAACAGGGGACATTTAAAAAAACTATGGCCAAGCAGTTGTAAAACAATAATCTCTTTTGATATTTGGGAATGATCACTCATAAGCCATAGAAATTCCTCACATTGATTAATAATAATGTAATGGTTATAGTACTGCATTTAATTGCATTTTTTTTCATCCCCAACACAAAATAGTTGTGCAATAGATATATTTAGAAAAAAGGAACAGCGTAATTGTGCCCTTAGACCTGATAATAAGTGTCCACTCTGCACATTGTTCAAGGAAATATATGTGCAAGTTAACGTTTTCCAAATAATATGTTGCATTTTTAATTCTCTGTATTATAAAATAGAAATCAGAAAAGTTTACAACATAATTCACAAAATAATTTCACCTTAGCCACTGAAGACTGCAGAAAATATCAATTTAAAGCAAAATAAATGTCACCACTGTTAAAATAATCCTGACTGATTTAACCAGCTACATTACTGATTATATCAGTTTATCATGCACATTATCTAACAATAAAAGTCTTCAGAATTTCTACAAAAAGAACATCCACTCACTAGATAGTAATAAATTAATTCACTACTCACCAATAAGTTGGAGACATTTAAAAAAGCTTGTGTCCCCATGCATGGCTGCAGCACTCTTCTTCCAGCAGACTGGGGAAGGGGATGAAAGGGGCAAAGAAGAGGAAGTTGGCCTGTTTCATTGTGTCACCATTGTCTACCAAGCTACCAACGCAAATGCTATTAATAAATGGTTTGTTTGAAATCAGTTTGAATCTTCCAAAACATGGTTAATATGATGTTTTGTCTTGCTAACCAGAAAATAGTTCAATTTAAACTGTATAGCAATTTAGATTTATTTTTAAAAATATATCCTAAACAAAAAAGTGGAAATTATTTGCTTCGGAAAGAAAGACATCAGCAAGACAACACATGACAAGGAGTGAGTCACTCTCATGCTGCTAGTCATTTCCCTAAAGGCTCCAAATGTGCTAAGTTCTTTCCTCCTGTTTTTACATGTTACAATTGTAAATGTGAACATGTTTTATTGGAATTTAATTTAACAAATCAACACAAAGTATGCAAGAGTGTGAATATTTTATGCATATAAATCTTAAAAGTTTGAAGGGAATTTTTATTCAGTCTCCCTGTACCAATACTTTGTAGAATCATATTCTTTTTGTACAAAACAGCTCAAGATCTGTCAGATGTGATGTAGAGCATCTGTAACCAGCAACTTTCAAGTATTGCCACATATTCTCATTTGGATGTTCATTTGCATTTTGATTAGGTTGTACCAACATGTAAATATGCTTTGAACTAAGCCTCTTTTGTGGTTCTGGCTGAATGTTTGAAGGTAAATCTCAGTCCTAGTCTCAAGCCGTTTGCAACTTTTCTTCCAGGATTGCCCTGCCCTGAGGTTGTCACCAACATGTTTTACACAGGTGACAGTGAATCTAATGTGATGTACACCAATAGATCTCTGCCATACGTTGCATTTTTGCAGAAAGGCCCAAAAATAACATTTTTGCCTCATCTGAACAGAGCAACTTGAATATGTCTCCCATATAACTTGTGGTAAGCAATAAACAGGACTTCTCAGGTATTTTTTCAACCATTTCTTTTTTCTTACTACTATTCCATAAAGATCAATTTTGTGGTGTGCATAACAAGGATAGCTGTCCTGTCAACAGATTCTGTTTGTTAAGATAAGGATTTCTTCAAACCTCATAAGGCCATGTCTTATGGGGTTTGCATTTAATTAAACAGAGCTCTGTGGGGAGTTCAAATCTTGGAGTTGATTGTAACTGTGATTGTCCATCCATCCATCCATCCATCCATCCATCGTCTTCCGCTTATCCGGGGTCGGGTCGCGGGGGTAGCAGCTTCAGAAGGGAGGCCCAGACTTCCCTCTCCCCAGCCACTTCTTCCAG
>CAEGAG010116146.1:0-10339 GCA_903067065.1 Brachyrhaphis terrabensis | reverse complement strand
GTCCGATTCCAATCACCAGCTGATTTCTCGGTGCATCTCTAATTGAAGACGATTAGTTTATCTTGACTTTAATAAATATTCTGAGAATTCATGGGCCTGCTCAGCTGCTCAGCGTAAACATCTGTATGCTATTCTGCTTACCTTTTTCTACATGACTCTCTCTTCTGTTGTTTCTCAAAATGTCTTTCTTTGTTCTCCAGATGTTCTTTTAACTCCAAAGTTGACTGGAAGACCATTACAACTTGAGAATGTTCACAGCGTCATCTTCAACACTGTTTAAACTGACTTGGACACCACAAAAACGAAGGGAAACCAATGCCTTTCCTACACAAAGAAGAGCACAATTGTTTATCACCTAGTTAAGAAAGGATCTCCTGTGGTATCAAATCAGAAACTTGTGCATTCCTTCTTGGACCATTTTATGTTACCTTGAAAGAGAAAACAACACTATCATCCCATGCAAATGTGTGCGTCTTGAAAGCAAATGTTGGAGTGTAATTGTACAAATTATTTAACTTTTTTTTTTTTTTTTAAGATTTCTATTCTGATGGTTTATTATTCTTGATGGCTTTTCTCTTTGTCATATTTCTTTAGTGGTTTTAGATATGTTTGAATTACAGCTTGTCTTTGTAATCCAGGTAAATCATATGAGAAAAAGAAACATGCAGAAGTAAAAGCTTGGATCATATTACACGAGCAGCTTTCGAAAATGTCCAGGATGTATTTATATTCTAGCTGTTTTTGTTCCATCACGGCTTTTTGCACATGAAGCTTCGCCTCTAAACTAATAACATTGTTAATTAACCAGGCACATGCTATAAGTTATGAATGCTCATTCCAGTGCAAACGGAGTTATTATGAGGAAAACTATCCAGTTAAACCCCTCGATTCTCGTACATGCCTTTTTGGCTTTTGGTGGGGAAGGGCAGGGTAGTGATTTAGGTTCAGAGTTTAATAAGGCATGGCTTGAATTTACTATATAGAAGGGGTTTTGTGTTCTGTATCCACTTTGAGTGAAACACCTCACCTGACTTAAATACACACTTCCTTTGCTTGGGACTGCAGTTACAACTCTGTGAATGAAATGTACAAATCAATGTCTGAAAATAATGGTCTGATGTTTTAAGTTAAGACATAAAATTTTGTCTGCCATGAGTTAATTTAGATGTGCATGCTGTAGACTTGCTTTCAATGGTGCAAAAAATCCTAGATTTTCTTTTGTTACCAAAAAGGAGAGTTAATCTATTGATTGAACTTAATAGAGGCCATTTTTTTGGCTCAAACTCTGCATACATCATGTACTAATACTGGTAATGCTATGCACCAGAGTGGGCAAGAATGATGAAAGGCTTGATATTAACTTCATACTTAGTGTAAATTATGCTTACCAGTTCTATTGATGCCATTTTCTTTTTTTATAATTATAACAATCATTGTGAGAAATCTATCCTCTCCTTCCAATCTTCACTCTCAATGGAACAAAAATGTCCTCACATACTGTCCATACTAAAACTTTTGTACATTTTAATTTTTTTTTTTTTTGGTCTTAAACTGAAAATCGGAGCATCTGAATGCCATTTCACTGTATACAGAAGCACTTTTGTTAAGGTTGTGAGATACTTTCACTTTTCTTTTTTTTCTGCAATGATGTACAATAAATGTGATGTATTTGTGTGTGGCCACAAGTGAAAATGCGATTCAACTGAGATGGATTCTCCTTTTCTCTTTCCATTGATAATATAGAGCTCTGCACCCTTATGTACCTTTCCACTTTTTGTATTTCATTTCAGTCTGTTGGTGTTCCACGGTGAGCTGGATGCAAGATAGATACTGTACTAAATTGTACTGTTATTGATTGAAAAAATGTAATAAAAAGCTGTTTGAGATCTCTTTTGGTGCATTAAAAATCTTTAATCGACTTTTACATGTTTTTGTGTTAACATTCATCAAGTTGTAACTAGTTATTTTTAACCACTAAGCTTTTTTTTCTGGTTTTACACAACTACCTCTGTAAGGGTAATACTAACAATGCACAAGTTAAACTTTCATAATATTAGTTTTAGTTAAATGGTGGAAGGGGAAAATATTTTAAGAAAGCTTTGTTCAAATTGTCTTAAATTTTTTGTTGGATCTCAGGATGTTCAGTTTTGAGAGTCGCATAATCTGGATTTAAAATAGCATCAATTTAACCAGAAAATCAAGAATTACTTATGCTGCAAAAAAAATAATATACAGATAATCACAGCTCCTTTTTGAGTTGGAGTTTTTTTTGTGTGCTTATTGAGCAAAGTGGCATCCATTATACTGTTTAATATATTGATATAAGTATAGAAATTTTATTCTTAGTCTGTTCAGGTAGCCAGTTTGCTTAAAATACTTCTTGTAGCCACCATTCTATTACTTAAGTCACCTTTATGCTGAAAAGAGTGGCGCTTTATTCTTAGGACTATGGTTGACTGTTTTTCCACTCCAGAAATATTTCCAAATAGTGTTCTTCTTTTGAGGGAGGAAACATTTTAGTGGCTTTCTCTCTGTGAAGCAACAGGTGACGGAGAGGTAGTGCTGCATTAATCAGCAGTTTGAGAAAGCCCACACCGGAATTTTTCAAACATCCAGTTCAAAGGACTTTAAACCACAGGGGTGGATAATTTTAGCAGTTTTAAAACCACAGCTTTTTAAAAATACTGTTGATCTTGATACTGAAAACTGACCCATGCACTGATCTTGATACTGAAAACTGACCCATGCACATATCTGTCACTGATTCCTATTCTAAGATCTAAGACAGAATTCTTTGCGAAGAAAAATAACATTTGCAACCTGTATAATTGTCATTGTATAATAGTCAAGACTAAGAACTTTTCCAGAATTTCTTAAGTTCTTTGAAATATAAGTCTGAGGTGTTTGAAACTTAATCTTATGAACTCCTTTTGGTAGATAAATTTATTTTACAGTATAGATTTAATTTGCATCAATAAATCAAAAGAATACAATCGTATAAACAGTAATGGTTATAGAGCCTAACAGCTGCTGGGAGGAAGGAACTTTTTTTAAGGCACTTTTGTAGGATTCAGTAGTCTCACAGAACGAGCTTTCCAGTTAAATAACACCTTCATGCAATTGGCATCTTCTGATAGACTGTTAAGAAAACAACATTTTATACACTTTATATGCCTAGTAATATTTGGATGTTTTTTATGGCCTATAGAATCTGTGGTTATTTTTCAAAATCACTGATTGGCATAAACAATTAGAAACAACTAAAACAAATATAAACGTCATTATTCTTACAAGTATGATGGTTATAAAATGAGTTTCTTCTCACTTTACATTATGCATGTGAATATATATATGTATAAAATGAATTTAGAAATAGTGTAAATGTGACCTATTTAAAGCTATTGACGATAAAATGTAAAAATCAACCTTAATATTTTTGCAAATCTGTCTCTAGACATAAAGTTTTGTCCTCATACTTTTTTTTCCCTTTAAAACAATAATATAGATTTTATTTAATATAAATTCATAATCTATTTTTCTTTTAGTCTGGTGAAAAGTATTTAAGACTATGCCAAAATGAGCTGTGCCAAACGAAGCAGATCAAGTATAAATGCTACGGTCTTTACTAGGTTGTGCGGACAACCGCCATCTTCCCTTTCCAGACAAACTAACTGACGGAAGTTGTCTTTATAGATTAAAAAACTCTGCCTGAACGATTCATTTCGAGGGGCGAAACAACAAATCAAACTGATTATCTGCAGTGTAGTTCATCACAGCCATGACCATGCTGTAATAGATTAGCATTTTTACAATGTCTAATAGTCGATTTGTTCGTTAGGTAACGACAGATATTTTGATTTGCCGTTTTAACGACGCAGAGTACAGAAAAGTATCCCTCCTAAAAATGATACCGCCCACCCAAGTGACGTAGTTCCGGCTTCGCTTATCCCATGCCATTTTGGAAGGCCGTACGTGGTGTCGTCTGTTTTCGCCTCGTGGAAAAACATTCACCTTTGCCGAGTGTCTTGCTTTACTTGTGAGTCGAGACGAGTCATTTGCTAAATTTTTGAAACGTGTCCAGTTTTCGAACATTAGTTTGTTGGGGAAATAGTTTTGTCAAGTTTGTTCCCGCCGGCGGAGAAGCACATTGCAACTGTTGTCATCCGGTGTTGACGACACAGATCGCTGTCCAGTTTTGCATCGAACAAAGGAAGAACAAAGCTGATGTTCGTCCTGTAGCACAATCTACGTGAATTTTTGAAGAAAGTTGATATTAAACATATCGTGGCGTGGTTGTGTGAAGAGACGTTAAGTTGAGAAGTTGTTCTCCGTCAAACAGAACCAACAGATTGGGCTGACTGATTCAGCTCTGTTAGCATCAGCTAAGGTTAGCCGGACAAACAGGGGGCTAACCGCTTTTCTGTTTTCATTCAGAAAACAAGTTTTTTCTTAAATACGAGAATGGCGGAGGGGTACATTCGGGTGGCGGAAGAGGAAAACGAGGAGCCCATGGAGATCCCGGCCGAGGACGACGGAACGGTTCTGCTGTCAACAGTAGCGGCTCAGTTTCCAGGGGCCTGCGGCCTGCGGTTCAGGAGCCCCGTGTCCCAGTGCATGCGTGGAGTGCGTCTCGTGGAGGGGGTCCTGCACGCGCCAGAAAACGGATGGGGGAACGTTGTATACGTAGTGAACTACCCAAAAGGTAAACACGGAAACCTTCTAAATACGTTTTTGTTCTGCGTGACGGAGTGGCGTTTTATTTATTTTGATTCGTAGTGTTGCTTCCCCGCAGTCGGAGTGAAGAAAAAGTTAACTTATTTTTGCCCACGCCCTCCAAGTTACAGCAGAGCAGCCGAAACTGGAGACAGTTTCATGAAGCATCCAGTGAAATTTGAAAGTTTCAAAAATGTTACCTCTTGAAAGGTCACAAGGTGTTACATATGCTTTATCAGAGTTGAACAATTTTGAAACTCAGTATAAGTATGAAGAATGTTTTGTCTTCTGAACTACATCCACCATAGCAATACATAACATTTAAAATCAGAAATGTTGGATACTAAGTGGTATTTTAGCTTGATTTTTATTCAAAATGTCTCATCTTTAAAGTGTTTTAACACAGCAGGTTTTGTCCAGTTACATAGTTTGATCATTTTTATTTTCTTCACTGATTTAAGTTATGAATGAATGAATTTAAGCTGGAGTTCATTTGTTTATATCTAAAATCTCTTAGATCAGTGTTTTAAGGTAATGAAGCTTCTTTTTAAATTAATATAAATAGCATAAATGTCTCACTGACTAACGACTGTGCTTTAAAGATTGTGTAGGATAATTCTGTCCAGATTTAATAAGGGTAAGAGATGCTGAAAACAAACCAGGGGAGCCAAATTCTGCATGTGGTTTCATGGTTTGTGGATCTTCTGTTACTGAATGTTACAAATGTTTTATCAAATAAACGATCAGCTAAGTAAAATGTATACAGCTGCAAAAGTGATTGAATTGTACAATATGGTACAAATGTTTAAATATAACTGTCAAAAAATACATAATGAAGAGGAAAAAACAGGACCAGTTAAATATGAAATACAGTGTGACTTATAGCTACCAATTTTGTTTTCCTGTATTAAAGGACTACAATAATTCATTTTATGGGTTTTGGAACAAAAACACAATCTCTTACTGGGGAACACATGGGTACAACAGAGCCAATAAAGCCCTTTAATTATAAACAGTTAGACGGATAGATTGCATAAAACAAGCAGATAATTGCTAAATCCAGCCTTTGTTCATATAAACATTGGATAAAAATTTCTGTTTGATTGTAAGCTCACCTAAAAAGTGTCAGGTAATGTGATCAGAGTTATGAATCAGAAGAGAATAGGTTTTTATGTCTGTTCAATGTTAATTTATGTATTTAATTTTAGATAACAAAAGGAAAATGGATGAAATTGATGCCTCTTCGGCTGTGAAGATGAAGAGGGGAGACATGAAGACCTCTGACCTGATTGTTCTGGGTCTGCCCTGGAAAACAACTGAACAGGACCTGAAAGACTACTTTAGCACATTTGGAGAAGTCATAATGGTCCAGGTGCGTCTCATAATGGTTCTGTTTGATAAACTGCATTTTGTAATTGCTTTTTATGTGGATATGTGTTTATTATTGATTATTGTTCTCTCAGGTTAAACGAGATGCTAAGACTGGTAACTCCAAAGGATTTGGTTTTGTGAGATTCACAGAGTATGAAGCTCAGGAAAAAGTGATTTCCCAGCGCCACATGATTGATGGGAGATGGTGTGACTGCAAGCTTCCTAACTCGAAGGTGAATATGGTAATGTCCATCCACATAGCTGCATATATTGGCCGGAAAAAATCTGCTATTAACACTCTGTAACAATTACGTTTCTCCTCTGCTGTTTATTTACAGCAAGGTCCCGATGAGCCACTGAGGAGCCGGAAAGTGTTTGTCGGACGCTGCACAGAGGACATGACCACAGACGACCTTCGCCAGTTTTTCATGCAGTATGGAGAAGTCACAGACGTCTTCATCCCTAAACCATTCCGGGCTTTTGCCTTTGTGACATTTGCAGATGATCAGGTACTGTGTTAAATGCAAAAGAAATATGCCGTTATGTCTAACACATTTTTGTTTTGCTTTTCTATCACACTTAAATGTTTCAGCTAATTAAACTGGATTTAATGTCAGACAACAATAACCAGAGAAGAAAAGTAGTTTAAATTAGTTTTGCTCCTAATAAAATAAAACATGTCTTGCATGTTAATTGTGATCAACTCGATGTTTTTGCAAAACAAAGATCAGTTTCACAAGATGTAGTAAAGCTTGATTACTGGAGAACCTCCATAACTAACAGTTATATAAAACCTGCCTGAAGCCAGGAAGTAGGCTGGCGGGTCTTAAAAAGCAACAATTCATGACTCCATCTAAAGAAATTCAAGAATAAGAAACAAAATTAGTAGCATGTATCAATCCTTTAAGAATTACAAAAACATTTCATAAGTCTTGGGACTCCAGCAAACCTCAGAAATAGTTGGCCAACTAAACTTGGCCCAATGCTTTATCAACATCTCATCCAGAACGTAACAAAGGAACCAAAAATAAGCCTCTAAAGCACCACAGATATCACATTTCTCAGTTAAGGTCAGTGTTGACACTGGACAAAAAACCCCCCAACTAATCCTATTTTATATCAGTTAAAAAAATCATCTTCACAGCAGAAATTGTTGAGAAAGTATTTCGGGGACTACTGAGAAGTTGCGTCAAAAGTCGCAATTAGAAAAATGCAACATACTAGCAGTTAAAAGGAACTGAATGAACTGCCAACTACGCCTGACACAAAAAGACATTTTGCTGGATGTTAAATTGTCCCACAAATTCTTGCAGTTGTTTAGAAATCATTTTCAAATAGTATAATGGTAATGCAAGAACAAATCCTCAAAGTTCATTAAACTTTAGATTGTAATGAACATTTAGCACTGGAACTGGAAGACATTTTAAATATCCAAAATAAATAAACAATAATTAATAATGAAGTCTCTGTAAACAAATTTGTCCTTCACAAAAAGAGCTACTTGAGACCAAAGCATCAGATTGAAGACTTTTGTATCCAGTTTTTGATGGGAAGAAATGATAAATCATGCGAATGGAAATTATTGAACTCATTTTTATCATGCGATTAATTGATTTTTTGCTTATTCCAACAGACCTACTGCTAACTATTAAATATAATTAAAATAATTCCTCATAACAGGGAGCAATTACTTACTATTTGGATTGTTTTGCATTTACTTGGGTTATCTTTCTCTATTAAAATTAGTTTGAGCTGAAACATTTAAAGTGACTTAAAAGCAGAAACAGATGATGCGTGTAAGGGGTTAAGTGCTGTTTTTTGTTGTTTTGACCCGACAGGTCGCCCAGTCTCTCTGTGGAGAGGACCTTATCATCAAAGGAGTCAGTGTTCACATCTCAAACGCTGAGCCCAAACACGGCAATAGGCAGTTTGACCGTACGGCCCGTTTTGGAAACGGTTTTGGGGCCCAGGCGTTCGGTAGCAACCGTAGTGGGTTGGGGAGCAGCGCTAACAGTAGTCTGGCTAACTTCGGGTCATTTAGCCTGAACCCCGCCATGATGGCCGCTGCTCAGGCCGCTCTGCAAAGTAGTTGGGGCATGATGGGTATGCTGGCGAGCCAGCAACAGACGTCCACCTCAGGCAGCAGCTCTAGTGGGACCAGTTCAAGCAGGGACCAGGGTCAGTCTTTCAGCACAGGCAACAGCAACTACGGCACCAGCTCTGCCAGTTTGGGCTGGGGCTCAGGGTCAAACTCTACGACCAGTGGCAGCGGGTTTAGCTCAGGGTTTGGGTCCAGCATGGAGTCAAAGTCCTCTGGGTGGGGTATGTAAGTTAAGTGTTTCTATGGTAAGTATTGTGAGAGAGATGAGTCTTTTCAAAAGTTTATTTCTGGTGTTGATGCGTATCTGAAAACTAAACACTTTGAAAGACGTTTTGTACATTTGGAGAAAAAAAAATGCTAAAGATTTAATTTAGGAACTGTTGAAGTGAATTGTTTACCAGGATCTCTGACAAAAGTGCTATTTTTGCTGTCTTGTTTGTTTGTATCAATTTCAACTGGATTCTCTAATGCATGTATTGTGAAATGTGATGCCCATTTAGAAAATGCATGAATGTCTGCGGTTCACCATTATCCGGCTTTTGTCACCATCGGCTTGAGAGGCAATCTTGCATTGGAAAGAATCTGGTTGAAACTTAAATGTCTATTATTTTTTTTTAAGTGCAACTTTATTTGCAGTCAAGTTCTGTGGAAAAGCCTTCACTGAAATCTCTTCTGCAGTTCACCTCTCTTCCATTTCCCCGCGACGAAGCTCCTCTTTGGCAGCATTCTTGGGGTGATACCCGTATCATTCTCCCTCTTCCCACCTGTAAATGCTATGCCATCAAAGAACGGCCTCACTCCGCATGTTCTAAGAGACGGTGGGTGTTTTCACTTTTATCCACTTTTTTTAAGAGAGCAAAAAAAAAATGGAGAGAACTGCGCAACTGACATTTTAAGAACTGATGAGTGCGATTGAGGATGGCTTGTGGCGAGGAGTGAAGCTATGAGTGAGCGAACGGAGAGAGACGCGTGGAAAGGACTGGTTGTGCGGTGGTAGAGCCCAATTTGACTGCTTTTCTGAGTGTGTGAGTGGAAGCTGCGGATGCGACGAGCGCCTCCCCCTAACATGGACATTCTTTAATTAGTACTTCAAGATTTGTCCCTTTTTCTTTTTTTTTTCTTTGCAAGTTTTTTCCTTCCTTCTAAGTATGTCTAAGTGCAGAACTATAAAACCTGTAGTGGAATGTTGTGATGAATATTTGTATTGCTTATATTATCTGATTTGAATGCTGTATGGTGTGTGCTTTCATGTTATTTGAACTGATCTGTAAGTGTGTTCTTGATGTGGATGACACCTGCTGAAGACTCTGGGGGGCCGCGAGTGAGGATGTGAGAACGTGGAGACGTGTGTGTCCAATGGTGCCCGGTAGCTCTTTGTTGTTTGTGAGGTGTTTTTAAAAAGAAAAACATGTCAAATGAAGGGAGTTCTCTAATAAAGTTCATTTGAATAGTTACTTAGCTGATACTGCTTGAGTCAGTTTGTGGAATCCAAAGCATCTAATTCGATTCACATATCTAGGGACCTTGGGCTCTGCTGGTCGAGGTCTCCGTTTGAACCCTGACCTGAAGGAAGAAGATGGAAGTTCCAACACTTTGAGTGTGTGGCCTTCTCAGACATGACATGGGGTAGTACCTGTCCTTTTGCTGCTTCTGTTGGCTTTTTAGAGCACGTTCCCAATTATAACCATCAGCTTTGAAGGTTTGTGGTAAGTTATTTTAACAAACATGCATCCACTTATCTGAATTTTATTAGTTTTCTCCTAAAATGATTTAAAGGAAATATAAATATTGCATTTGGACAATTCTTTGTTTGTAGTGATGCACCGATCTGAGATGCAGTTGCTGAATTTCGATAATTTTTTTTAAGCTCTGACCTACTGATACTAATATAGATTTTTCAGAATCAGATTTTTCTTTTTAAGAATTGACAAATTAGTCTTTTAAGTTTCTGAATGTAAAAATTCAACTGTTTGTCCTAGAGATTTCGTTACCACCAAAAAAGAAGCATCCTAAATAAACTTGTCATGACAAATTTTGCTGGATGATAAATGGCGTTAGTGTTAGGGTGCAATAAATGTTCACGTTTATTGTTCTAAAAAATACAATATTAATTTTCAAAGAACACTTGACATTGGAACTGGAAGACATTTTAAA
>CAEGAG010116138.1:0-16775 GCA_903067065.1 Brachyrhaphis terrabensis | reverse complement strand
ACTCACTCACTCACTCACTCACTCACTCACTCACTCACTCACTCACTCACTCACTCACTCACTCACTCACTCACTCAGATGATCTCAAAGATTTTAAATGTTTGTATCATTGATGATCAGTCAGTTCTTTGTAAACTGCAGTGAGATTTTAAACTCTATTCTTTGAGCAACTGATATGAAAACAGTCCTTATTGTATCAAATACAGGACAATGCATTGACTTCCTTTCATTTTTAGTTACTGCATTTATTCCAAGCTGTTTACTGTATATAAAATACAACAAATCAAGATCTGCTGACTTGGATCCAATCAAATGCTCACTGTGGTGCTTAAAGGCAAAATGTTTTATCTGACTGATAAAACAGAATAAAACTGTTTTCTGTCTTCTTATTTCTGTTTCAGTAACTTACAAAAGATCACTCCTTGAAAATCTGGACGGCTTTTAAAAATGTTGCTCAGCAGGAAATGGATTTGTTTTTGTCTGTTTACTGTCTGAAGGGGAACTGAGATGCTAAATCAAGTAGGAACACAAATCAAGTAGGAACACAAATCAAGTAGGAACACATACCGTACATGCTGCAAAAATCACCCTCTATTCAAACACGTTTCCTGCAAGCGGTGTTGACGTCAGGCATCGCGGCAGCATGTGAACTCTGGTTCCTGACAGTAACATAATAGTTTCCAGAACTCTGATGCCTGAAGCAAAAACAGCCAAGTTAAAAACACATTTTTATTGAGATTTGACCAAAAACTGGCATATTCAAAATAATTGACACTTTTCAAAGACTCGTCAGCAGAAGAATATTTCTGTTGATAGTTTTAATGAAAGAAAAATCTTTCAATAACAGTTTAAGCTCCTAACTGCTCAGCAGCTTTTTCTTTATTTCCTTTGGGACTTTGATGGTTTTCCTGCTTTTAGATTCTGGCAAGAGAGAAGTTGTCACCTTTGGACCAGAACTTCTGAAAAAGAAACTTTCTTCATGAATTACTGGGTCTTGATGATGCCGAAGTGTCAGAGTTTAACACTGAGGGACACATCAGAACCTGACAGATCCATTAATAGTTACTATTACCAGTCTAGTAATCTGATTAAAGTCACTTTTCCGAGTCACTGTGTGTTATTTTTGTCATTTTATGTGGTAAAAAGGAATATTCGTTCCTCTTGTGCAGTGATGCCCCAGGTGTAATACCTGCAGCGATCCGAACATAAACATTGCAGGGAGGAGAGAGAGCCAAGGTTTCTGGCTGGAAATAAAAGCTCCAATTACAATCTGTCAGCTAAAGTTGATCATATCCAGGCTGGTTGTTCCCTCTGTGCTGGAGGCAAAGTGTTGTTGCTAAACCCTTTAAAATAGGGGAGCCAGAATAACCACAGTGACTTTTCTAATGCAGTTTAATGCCTGGAGGAAGAACATGATCGCCCCCTGGTGGTAGATGGAGGAACTGCCAGTCAGTTTCCTTCAACAGAATAACAAACTCATTAATGCAACATGACAAATAACTTTTCAAATATCTTCTTACATTTTTAGGATTATGCCAAGTAATATAGATTAATATTTGTTGCAAACCTTTTTTACATATAAAGAATCTCAAAATTAATGTTAAAAACTAATTATTCACTGTTAAAATTAATTTAAAATAAAAATGTTAAGTTGTAATTTGATAGTTCAACAGGCCCAATCAGTTCTAAACTCAATGCTGCAGTGTTTCAGTCCTCTTTCCTCTGAGTCGCCAACATCTACGTTTCAGAAGAATATTGATCATCTTACCAATCTGTTACGGTCAAATTAAAGCTTAACTAGAACTACAAGTAACTTTCAACAGGGCCCAAGCTTATTGTTGCAAGTCGACATCTCAGTGAAATCTGCTGTGAATTGGCGTTATAGAAATCAACTGAAATGAACAGGTGAGTTCATCTTCAACTGTTTGGTTGATTAAACAGGAAAAACTCTGAGTTTCACTGTTTCCTTCTCTCAGTTTCATCAACATGATGTCGAATCCAGAAGGTTTCTTGGAAATCCAGACAGCTTTTGGGAAAGTTGCTCTGAAGGGAAACGGAGACATTATTTTAGCTCATCCACACACCCTTTAATGTTTACACAAAATAGGAAAACATACCGTAAGTATGTTGTTGTTCCCTGGAAATGGTTAAAAAAATATATTGATCATGTGACTAAATAGGAGGACATCATCATTTAATGACGTTAGTGAAGGTAGGAACCTGGTAGGTACTTTGTTTGGACTGTTTGAACTGCTGACCTGTGGGAGCGTTTCAGATTCATCAGAACGGAAAACACTGATAACAGAACAAACGTTACCTAAAATCTACCTCCTCCTGCCTTCTGGTCCAAATGTTCATATTTTCTAAGGAAGTTTGTCATTTTAAAATCTGATCCAGGTTTTTAAAAACGTCTGCTGCTGAACCAATAGCTTACACCCAATAACCCTTAATGTTAGTATAAAGTAAATAACCCTTAATGTTAGTATAAAGTAAATAACCCTTAATGCTGACAGTATTAGTATAAAGTAAATAACCCTTAATGTTAGTATAAAGTAAATAACCCTTAATGCTGACAGTATTAGTATAATGTAAATAACCCTTAATGTTAGTATAAAGTAAATAACCCTTAATGCTGACAGTATTAGTATAAAGTAAATAACCCTTAATGTTAGTATAATGTAAATAACCCTTAATGTTAGTATAAAGTAAATAACCCTTAATGTTAGTATAATGTAAATAACCCTTAATGCTGACCCTACTAAGCAGCTCTTTATATTTTGAGCTTTTATACATTTGTCCAAAACTATGACTTGGTATCTTTCATCTAACCACATTCCTAAAAACTTAAAACATTTTATTTTAATTCTTGATTTTCCAGTTTAATTTACACTGTAAAAAACCATCACCTCTACCAGTTAAACTTTATTTTGTTATATGCTCCTGTGATTTCCTTACAATAAACTTCAAGTTCTTTCCTCTTTTCTAAATTTCCCATCATCCTCAGTTTATGCACTTTGCTCCTCCTCTTGGTTGCATTGAGTTTTTCCTGTGATGTAATGCAGGACGTCTTCCAGTCACTGGTATTCAGTCAAGGTGGACGCTTCCTGTTTCAGCTCATTTGTAAAATGTTATGTTCACCTTTGCTCTGGACCTTTTCCAGGACGCAGCTGCTTATACTGAAGAAAGTTCAGGTACAATTTTCAAACGTAGAACTAAACTGTTATAGTTTTGTCTTATTCACTGATTCATGTTTCTGACTTTAAGTCAAAGTTACATCTATAATGCAGCAGTAATGATGAAATTATATTCTGTCCTCTCCATCTCTTTTTGCTGTTGGATCTTTTCATGTGTCAGGAAAAGCGTAATAAGTTCAGGTTGTGTTTAGATTCATTTTATTTTTTTAACTGGGATACATAAGCCACATGCCCCAATATAATAATCCTGTCCAAAGGCAGGCAATAAGAAACAAACATTTACATTCACTTTATACCTGAAAGCAAAGTTTAAAACAGTTTCATATAAAACATTATCACCATCAGGTCAGACGCTGTTCTGGTTAAAACACAGTGAGCCAAGAGTTCAACCTGGAATCAAATGATTCTGTCTTTTCTACCTGAAAAGAAACAATAATTTGATTCCAATGATGTTCTGTGTTTGAGAACCAACTGAAACTTTCTGACAGGGAAAAACCGTGAAACTTATTCAGAAAGTTAAACCAACAGAAGTTTAAGAATAAATCTGCAGATTATAAAAATGCTCCAAATCTAATGTGGACAAACAGAAGACAGCAGATTTTAAACCTTCACTACATAATAACTTATTCTGCTTCTTTCTGTTCACTTCATGTTCTGTAAAATCTTTCAGCTTGTGGTTTAAAAAATGAACTCAAAGATTTTACTGTTTTAAGGAAAACTAGATTTCAGTTCTTTATTGTAAGATACTGAAGAAACTAAGAGAAAGATTTTAACTGCAAAATCATTTCAATGAAGATTGAGACATGACATGTAATATCTGACATATGATATTCTTCTATTTCTTCCACTGTAAACTTTTGACTGCTAACTTGTTAAAATGGAACATGAATTATATTAATACTTGTTGTGGTTTTACTTGCCGGCAGTAAGTGACCAGATCAGAACCTGTCCTTCCAGCTGCTTCTCTGGACTTTCAGTATTTTGATCATCTTGTTTTCTCAGGCCCTCCAGTCTCAGCACCATCTCTGTGTCTCCACTTTCTATCAGTAAGTCCAGATATTTGGATGCTGGATCGTCCTTCAGGTCGATCTGCTGCAGTCTGACAACATGTCTGTAGATCTCATCAATGATCTGGGACTTCTTTGCTTTCTGATGTTTTATTTCCTCTTCCAGATGATCTAAAAGGTTAATATTGTTCTCACTTTCCGTCTCATTCCTTTTGTATTTCTGCCTCACATCCACAAGTGTCATCTCAACTCTTTTTGTTTTGGTCACATACCTCCACTCTTCTTTCACGTGAGCTGAAACGGGACACTTGTTGGTACAAGCAGCACAGAAACCGTCTTTTATCACCTCACAGTCTTTTGGTGTCTTGGCGACTGTGCATCCAGGATAATGACAGTTTTCCTCACAGACGGAGCAGCAGAGGGCGCCGTCATAAAAAAACCACAACCACTTCCCACCCCGGATGGGTTCTGTATCTTTATAAACTTCATCCATTTCTACAGCGAAGCTTTCATTGTTTCTCACCTCGTCTACGTGGCTCTGTAGAACTTTTTGAATCTGTTTGATTTCCGCTACCTTTAAATCCGTCAGCTGGATTCTGTCCTGCAGGTTCTGGATGCAAGCTTTAAGTCGGCCGTGTTCATGAAACTCTTCTACTGCTACCAACATCATTCGACTCTCAGCTTCTTTCAGAAAACCTGTGAACTTCCAGAGTTCCCTCTCTGATAATTTATAAGCCTGCTCCAGCTCCGCGGTATTTCCAGTCCGGTCTTCATGCTGCCGGTTATTAAACAGGAAGTAAAATGGTTCCCTCTTTTCATTTTTAGTCAATTTAATTTGTGTAGTTTCCAGATCTTGCATAATGTTGCTGTGATTTTGTCCATCTGAGTTTGTGATTAAACTGATTGTACATTTGTCCTCCTGTTCTGCAAACAGAGACATGATTGAGTCGTACCTGCGCTTCAGTCGGCTGGTCTGCAGACCGTCACCTGCGTTCAGCACCAGGCACAAAACAACGGCTAGTTGTTCATCCAGCTGCAGGAAGTCTGACAACCTTTCTCTGGTAACAGCATCTCTTTCAATGCCTTCATGTCCAGCAGCATCAATGATGGTCAGAGGGTAGGGCAGACATTTATCTTCAAAACCAAAGATCTCATAAATCATCACATCTGTTGCCTGATGTTCTTCCTCCTCTGTGACCTGGAACCAGACGTCATCATCGAACCTCACTCCGATCATGTAGTTCAGCAGAGCGTTGATCAGAGCACATTTTTCTGCTCTCGCTTCACCAATAAGTACAATTTTTCTGTTCATCTCGTCCATTTTCTTTTCACCGACAGTGACTCTGGTCAGAAGTCCAGACTTGTCTTTTTTCACTCTGAGCTGATGGACAGAAGGAGATCCTGACTGGATCAGAAGACTTTTAGAGATCATTTCTCCCAGACAGATGCTGTGAGTCCTGCAGGAATCAAAGATATCAGATCAGTCAAGGTTATCAAGCGAGTTTCAGATGTAAAAAGTTTCAGACGTTTTGAACTCATTTTCACTGAGAGAAGATGGAACATTTAGTTTTCAATGTCTAACAGAAACTAATGCTGCCTTCACACTGCAGCCTGAAGTGACCCAATTCTGATTTTTTGTCAACTCTGGGTTTTTTTTTGCCGTGGCTGTTCAGATTTCACCAGTATGTGAACTGGAAACACGTACGAGCTGAAAGCGTCCTGCATGCGCAGTAGAGGCGCAATAACATCGAGAACGTCCTCAGTGTTTGCAGAAGTAAACATGGATGCTAACGGTGGAGCTTAGCTTGTTGTCCGACCGGAGCAGCAGTGAAAGGTTTGCTGTGAAAGCCACTATTTGATGTTTTTACTCACCAAATAGTCATTTGTGTGCATGTTTGACCCAGCTCCTCTGCTGACCGCCCCAGCTTGTTGTTCCTCAGGTCCAGCTGCCTCAGACTGCATGACTCCAACAGCATGAGGGCATCACAAATATCCTCCGACAGCTTACAGTCACAGACCCTTAAGCACAGAGGGAGATAGAAAAAATCTTTATTGTAAAGTTTACCTTTAATGTAGAATAAAGCCTAGATCTTTCTGTTAATCGATAAAACTGACCTTAATGTCTCCAGCTTACAATGTGGACTGCTGAGTCCTGCTGATAGCAGCTCCAGTCCTGGATCCTGCAGGTCATTGCTGCTCAGGTCCAACTCTTCTAGACTGCAGGACTCCGATCCCAGAACCCAGGACAAAGTTTCACAGCTTCCCTTGGACAAGTTACAGCAGATAAGCCTAAAACAACGAGGAAGAAACATTTGATATTTACTCTGTATATTCATGTCAGTGTGTCTAAATGAAGGTATATATATAGATATATATATAATGAAGGTAGTGATCAAAAAACTCTGGACTTGATAAAGTGTAGTACAAGTACAAACCATTTACCATGTGGTGTCTTTGAAATGAGTTTTTAAAGATTTATTTCTTACGATGCTGATCTAAGATATATTGTAATGTTGTCTACTTTCTAATTAGCTGTTGGGTTTTATGTCATTCATGACGTGATGCTGTCTATGTTGTGCTGTTACAGCCTGATCACCTCGGTCTCTTTCAGCTGCAGGTCTTTGGTTGCTGCACTAATACAGTTTGAATGTCTGGAGGTTTTTACCAGAGATTTGGAAGCAGGTAAATTACTTGAAGAAAGTTACTAAGTGATGCTTAAAAGGTTCACAACCAGAGAAAAGAAGGTCCTACTGTTTTTTAAACCACATTAGAGATCAGAAATATCAACAGTCTGTTGCTCTCCTAGTTCAAATGGCCTGCTGTTTTTAACTAAAGCAACATGGAAACCATTGACTGCCAATGCTCAGTCTGTCACCCATAAGATCCTGACCTGAGAGTTTCCAGGTGACAGTGAGGACTCTTTAGTCCAGCAGCCAGCAGCTCCACTCCTGAATCTCTGAGGTCATTGTTACTCAGGTCCAGCTTTCTCAGCCTGCAGGACTGAGAGCTAAAGACCGAGGACAGAGCTGCACAACTTCTGTCTGAAAGGTTACAGCCAGTCAGCCTGGAAGAGACGATGAGAGTGAAACTTCAGTAAACTGTTTTTGATAGGCTCGTCATAATAAATGTCCGCTGAAGCTCACAGTGACGTCTTAGAGGTTTGAACCACTGGCAGGAGAGCAAGGAGAACATTTTCTGAAGGGAAGTATCTTTTCAGCTCAAACTCATGCAGATCTTTTAGTGATGAAAGTAATATGAAGACCATCGCTGACCAATGAGAAGCAGACAGTTCATCCACTGATCCTGTTTCTGATTTCAGGAACTGCTGGACCTCGTCTACTGGAGAACTGTCCATCAGCTCATTCAGACACGGGAACAGAGAGATTTGTCTTTCTGGAGAAGGACTGTCTCTGATTTTATTTTTAACATGATCAACAGTTAGCTGTCTGCTCTGTGAGCTGCTTCCTGTCTGTGGCAGTAGATCTTCAAGATGAAGCTGACTTCTTTGCAGAGAAAGACCAAGGACAAAGCGAAGAAATGTGTCCAGGTGTCCATCTGAACTCTTTATGGCTTTGTCGATGATTTCATAGACGGTTTCCTGTCGGTGCTTTTGGCTGTAAATGAAGCCTGGAATTCGGAAAGCATTTTTTGGTTTGTTTCTGATGTGTGAGACGACAAACAGAGCGGCCAGAAACTCTACTATGCTCCGATGGAGGAAGCTAAACACTTTCTTTCCATTGATTTTCAGACAATGCTCCTCCTTGAAGAACTGTGAGAATACTTCTGGATATACGGAAAAATCATTGAAGCTGTTAACATCGTCCTCCTTTATGCTTTCCACAGAAAATGACAGGCCACCATTTTCTAGCTGGTTGAAAGCGAGTTTCATCAATGTCTTGAGGTACTTCAAGCTTTTTGCTTTGCCAAACTTTTGTTTCATGGTTTGGCTCTGAACCATGAGGATCTCAGTGTAAATCCCAGTTAAAGTACTGGGCAGTTCTCCTCCAGTGCTGGTCTTTAACACGGGCTGCAGAACCCCAGCAGTGATCCAGCAGAAGGCTGGGAGATGACACATGTAGCGCAGGCTCGGCGACGTCCTGATGTGGGAGATGACCCTGTGGGCCTGCTCTTCATCTCCACATCTCTGTCTGAAGTACTTCTCCTTCTGTTGCTCAGAGAATCCTCGGAGCTCCGTTTCCATGTCGATGAATTCGGGAGGAATCTGGCCAACGCCTGAAGGTCGTGTGGTGATCCAGAGGCGAGCCGAGGGAAGCAGGTGTCCTCGAATCAGGTTGGCCACCAGCGTTTCCACTGGAGCAGGTTTTGTCACATCAACGGGAAGTTTTTCTGCAGCAGTGAAGTCCAGTGGAAGTTGGTTCACATCCAGCCCATCCAATACAAAAATGATTTTATATTCACTCTTATCAAAATTAGAGTTTCCTGATGTCTGCAGTGATGTGAAGATGTGGTTGAGCTCCTCCTTTGTCATGTGTACAGTTCCAGGAATACATGTGTGGATCAGTTCAGACAGACTGAATGTCTCCTGCCTTGGAAAATTCACCAGGTCAAGCATGAGGGGAAACATCAGATCAACATCCTGACTGGTTCTGTTTTCTGTCCAGTCAAGAACAAATTTGTGAACCAAGAAGGTTTTTCCCATTCCTGCCTCTCCGCTGGTCATCACTGTTCTGATGTTTGGTTTTGTTCCTGACGGGTGTGTGAATATGTAGCTGATGTTTGGTTCAGACGGCTTTCCAAATGCCATTTCAATTCTCCTGATGAACCTGGAGCTAGGCTGGTCTCCTGCTGTGACGCACGGCTCAGTGTAGACTTCATCTAAATTGACTGTCTTCCTTTTTGAACTCCATCCTTCATGTTTACACCTAAATGTGTCCTGGAGGTTCGATTGCAGCCTTTCTTTGTAGTTTCTAACAGGTTGTGGATTTTCCATGTCTTTGTGGGACAGAGACACACATGGAGCAGAAAATGAGTCAGTAACTGGTTGCTTCTATATAATCAGTCTAAAAACAAACTTTGATAAATCCTAACCAGCCGCCTGATGAATTACCTGGCACAGTTCTGTTAGATAATTTATCCTGGAGGTCATTTCTGTCGATCTTCTGGAGGTTCTTCTTCAGCACCTCCACAGCCCAGCGGTTGTACTTCTGCACCATCTGATCCACCGTCTCCTGTCGGTCTGCGTTTTCCAGACGACTCTTTGGGACGACTGGAAGACCGTCGAGGTCATCCGTCTGCTGCAAGAACCATTTAAAGCTGCGAAATTCTTCATCTCCCAGCTCCTGTAGTGTCTCAAACAGTATTTGTTTCAGAGCCATTGGGTCCTGCTGAACACAGATCAACGTTTGATTTGAGCATTTTTTCATTTTAAAATGTTAAACTTCAGCTTCAGGTTGTATAAAAAGCAGCCAGCTTTGGTTCATAGCAGGTATATGTAAATCAAACCACAGCTTGTATAATGGAAACAGATCCTGTTGTCTTCTTGTCATAGTTTCTTCTTAGTGGTGAGACTGAATGGTTTCCTGTTTTTGCTGGTCAACCTTCAGTTTCAGAGACTGGGAGCTCTTCTGTCTTCATCAGTCATGTGAATAATCACATGTAGAATTAGAAAAGCCCTGAAAGACACCTTCTGATTAAAATGCATTACTATTATTACTTTTAGGAGAACTGTTAGAAACTAACTAGAAGCAGGCATTGCTGGCCTGGTTATTCAGACATGTTGTCTCTCCATTTCCAGGCAGTGTTTCGTTCTCATGCCACCTTTAGAAATGAGATCTCTGAAATGTTTTGTGTGCTTTAAGTTTCATAATGTCTGCTCCCCACTGCTAGCAGAATGAATCTGTCTTTATGTATGAGGCCCAGATGGTTTTTCCGGTCTGGTTTTCAACGACACCAAAGCGTTCAGAGTGACTTCATGTATATTCTAGAAATGGTGCATAAAGAAATTCTGTCTTTCTGGACAGAGTGGATCATATCATACAGAATATAATCATTTACATGATGGTTCTTAGAAATACAGCCAGTCCTGTTCTCACCAAACCACTTCCTTCCTCACTGGGTGAACATTACAGCAAAGGGAGCAAAATTTAAAAAGGTTTGAGAAAAAGCTTCTGTTGAGTTTTTACTGATTATTTCCATATAAATAAACCTTCCAGGTCATAAAATTCTGATCTTCTGGGGAGAATACAAGTGATGAGATTTAATCAGTTATAATATTTCTGTACTTTTAACAAAGTTGAACTCACCAGTTACAGATCAAAACTTTGAAGTTCTTCACATCATCAATTAATCAAACAGAAAGTTCCTCAGCTTTGAAAACACGATGAAACTTATTGAATCAAACTCTACCTGTCACGTTTTACCTCCGGCTTTCAGTGCAAACAGCCCTGGTCACGTGACACAGAGAGCACAAAGTTCAGCAAACTCAGGCTATGGCAACACGTTTCTATATTTACTCCTTGTCCTCAGTGTCAGCCATCATTCATCTCTGTTAGTTTAAAACTACTGCACCAGGTCAATCTTTCCCCCACCACTTTAACATTATGATACATTCATTAAAAAATACTTTTAGAGATATTAGTTCATCACTCTGACTTACTAGAACTTTTTCTCCCTGAAGTTCACAGATTTTTTACTAGTAAAAGTCCTGATTAGCAGACGCTGGCTGACGACTTGAGCTAATTAGAGGAAAATTATGCCTAACTAGTCCACATTTAAACTCCAACATGTGGACTAGCAAAAGAAAACGATGTCCTCTAGTTTACTGGTGAGCCCAACATGTTGCACCAATCGACTGCTGTGTCTTTAAAATTTAACAAGTTAACTGAAATGTTCAACTTTTGCATCAAAACACCTGTCAGTTTGGTGCTAGCAAAAATATTGAGCTAGTTTGGGCAAAAGTTGAAATTGTTGTTTTAAATTTGTAAAAAAAAAAAAAAAAGAAAGAAAATATGGCTGATTGCATAATTGAATAAATATACAAATGTCTTGCCATAGAGTCCCAACCCACACTCTGCCAGTGATGGTGTGTTGAAGTCATTGAACATGATGGTTCATTTAGTTTAAATCAACCAAATGGATTTTAAATGTTGATGCAAAACAAAAGAGGCAACTTGCATTTATTGACTTTGTTTAGTTTGTGATATAAATCTCTCTGCGTTATTGATCTGTTGCATTTAAAGGGTTATTTCAGTGGGATGACAGATGCTGACTGCAGCTTTAACTCACTGGAACCAGTAAATGCAGTGAGTTCAGGTTTCAGATGTTCGCTGAGCTTTGTTAGTTAAATATTACTTTGTTTAGGAAAGGAGGAGCATTTCCACCTTTGACCTCCCAACAACCCTGAGGTTCAGTTTGATTCGTTCTGTCTGGTAATAAACACATTAGATTAGACAGATGCTTTAAATTATTGTGCAACAGTTAATAATTAACACAGATATAATTCATAAAATACAGTGTAGATTAGAAGCAGTTTCTAATCTACAGAAACTATTTTTCTGTAGATTAGAAACAATAATTGTTTCTAATTGTAGATTTTATTTTGGCTTGATTTGTATTTTCTGGATGCAATCAGGCTGGTTCTGGGAATATTATCCATTACTAGAGAATAAGTTCACATTGTCTTAACTCAGGAGTAAATAATCCACTTTTATTAAGATTGTCTTGGATTGTGATTGTTAAATTTGGGTTTTAATCTGCCAACCTCTCATTTAAATTGTTTATATTATTACATTTAGCCTTTATTTGCTTTATTTTAGAAATTTGAAAACTAAATTTGAAGTATTTTCCCAGTTTATTTGCTGATAGAAGAGCAGAACTGACCCCCAGCACCAGGTGGCAGCGTTGCTCCACTTCCTGTATGGGGGAAATGTTTGCCAAACGTTAATTACTTTAATCCGAAACTTCACAGCAACCTGTTTTAATATTCTCAATCAAAACCCTGATTGTGTTTTAGTGAAATAAAGAGAGATTTGGACCAGAGACTTTGTCCTGGTCCGCCTCCTCATTTACATAAAGCTCTACATCACATGACGTCATCGTGTGGCGCCCCCTGCTGGAGAAACTGTTAGAAAATTACCAGAATGAAAGATCAGGTTAAAAAAAGTGTAAAATTATGACACAAAAGGAAATGAAAAAAGCTTCATGATACAAAACCATAAAATAGAAAACATGAAGTCGAGTAGCTAAAGAACATTTTCTGATCTCAAAAAGTTTTCTGATAAATCTTTGTCAGGATCCTTTTAAATATTAATTTAGATACTAATTTGACTTAAGTTAAAAAGAAGCCAACCAACCAGGGTCTGGATAAAAATATACTTTTTATTGTTCTTCTTTTGATGACAGCAGATTATTGTCACAGACAGAATTTCATCTTTATGAGTAAAACATGGCAAAACTTTATTAACCTTTTGTTAAAAATGACTTCTGAGTCATTCAGTCCCTGAAAGCAGAGGCCTCGAGGCCAAACACACACACACACACACACACACACACACACACACTTAAAACAGAAACTCAGTGCTAACACCAAAGATCACACACTGGTTCATCAAACTAAATGAAATATAGCTTATTTATTGTCAGGGTTTTATACGCAGACAGATCCACTGAAAGCTGAGGAAGCTGTTTTCTCAGCGGGGAAAAGTTATCGCCTCCGTTTCCCTCAATCCTCCTTAAAAACCAAAGATCCAAGCATCTCTATGCTTTACTCACTACATTTACTGATGTGCAAATTTCTGCATAGCTTTGAAGCGAAAAGCGACCAGGACCCCGTTGATCTGAGAACTACGAAACTTTAAGCTCCTCGCAGTCGACTTTCAAGAAAAAGTCTCCAAGTTAATATCTTCTGATTGTTCTCACAATAACGGCACAGATTAAGGTGAAATAAAGCAACTTTTTCACTTTTCAAGGTCGCTGATAAAACAAGACTGTCGGCACAGACCAAACCTTCTGTCAGCAGGTTGCAGCTGAACCGCCTGAATCAAACAGCAGAACGTTAAAATCTTCACATCACTGAACTTTACAGGCCAGGAACCAGTTTAAACCGTCAGAAAGAAACCTCACAGAAAGGAAAACCAACTACAGGAACAATCTGGGATCATCAGCATATCTGAGATGTCTTAATACTGTGTTCAAAATCAAAGACAAATTCACAACAAATGAGCTAAAGAAGTGAATTTACTCTGATCCAGGCTCGTTAGACCAGGAAACCGGGACATTTTGAGGAATGTTGTTCAGCTTCCTGTCTGCTGCCCAACACCAACTTCTTCCTGAACCCAAAACTTTCTGACAATAAACGAGTTAATAGCTTAAAAATGTTCCCTGCAGCAGCAGCGGCAGCAGGACACCTCAGGTGATCTTTAACGGTGAATAAAACCAACTGGACTTCCTGTTCGCAGCTCCGGTTTGCTCAGATTGTCCTTCTGAAGGTTAAAACTGATTACTTCAAGGCGTATTAGTGGAGGTTTGGTCAGTTAGTTACAACAGCAGGTTTAAAACCTGATCTGGAACGATGATGATGATGATGATGACGAGGTAAAGAACACCTGTGGAGCCGGACCCGACCAGGTCTGTAGTGTGATCCAGCAGACAGTGAAACGGACTTCAGGAACAACCCAACTTGACAGAAACCATTTTAAAACAAGCAAGTCATCACTGACAACGTGCAATTTAAAAACTGTGACATCAGATGTTCAGTAGTAAGGCCCGATGTTCTCGTAGGAGGCGTAACTCGGCCAGTCAGGGAACAGCCCGTGTGAACAGGTGGGGCTGCCGTACCGGTCGAAGTGGATCCCGAACTGCGATGAGACCGAGTGGTGGTTTTTCTTCATGTAGGACCAGACGATCCGGTAGTTCTCACCCCGGTTGCTGTCCCAGTACTCGTTCCCTCTCACCTTGTAGCACACGGCGAACTCGACTTGCTCGTTGGGCCACATCTCGGCGGGCAGAGACACCTGGAAGGAGAAGGTGTCGCTGTACGAGGTCGGGTACGTGTCCTTCACGTATTCACAGCCGACATCCGTGTGGCTTTTCCACGAGTCAAAGGTCACCCGAAGCATCACCGACTTCTCAAACGATACATTTTTTACTTTAACTGTTCCTGCAAAGGCCTTCTCCTTCAGCACGCAGTGCTCCAGGCTCACGAGGTTCTGCTCCAGGTTCTGTCGGAATAGCAGGTAGTCTGAGGACGGCTGAGTGAAATCCAGCACCAGTTTGTCCTCCTCCGTGGACGACAGCGTGAGCTTGGAGCTCAGCATCTCCTGGATGTTCACAGGGATTTTTATGGGATCTGTGAACTTGGAGAAGATCTTCACCTTGGTTAAGGACAGACCTTTGTGGTCGGCAAACGTAACACGTTTCTTTTTTTTCGTGTCTTTGTTGGTGATGGCGCCATCTTCAGGCTCAGTTTCGTTGACACAGGTTGTGTGTTGGAACCTCAGGCAGGAGCTTCGGACTGAGTTCGGTACCGTAGAGGGGGTGAAGACGAACTCCTCCGTGGACAGGAAGAGGGGTATGGTCACGTCCATCGGCATGTCGGGCTCAGGAGGAAACATTCACAGAGAACTGAAACACAGAGAATCAGACTGTTAGTGTTGAGTCACAGCTTCAGGTTATTGCCGCTAAGAACCGCTGGGATCCTCTACATCTTTCCCTAACATCTGGTCAATGCTGCCCATAGAGAAGTTGGCTGTAGTCGGTTCTAGACTCAATTTTCTCAAGAGAAAAAGAAACAGTTGAATTTAAAACCAATTTTTAGAAGTCCTTTCAACCAATCTGAAGACCTTAAAAATATAATTGAAAGTCTGAATTTGTCTTCATTCAAATTTTGAATGAAGGCAAAAACCATTTGGTTTTCTTTGGTCAAGACAAGCAAAGGGATTTTCCTTTAGGAATCTCTTTCTGTGGGGGGCCAGACCCTGGAAAACACTCCCATCTTCAGTGTGTTCATCTCTACAGTTCATGAGAAACACACAAAGATTCAAGACAAAACATTTCATTATGCTCCCCTCATTGCTGGATTATTATTAAATAGATTATTTAATATTTTCCCAGGAGGTTTTGCTGCATATTTTGGTTGCAACGTCATGGAAACCTTTGAGTTTCAGCAGAAAGCCGATAGGAGGCATCAGAGAAAACAAGCTGCATTGTTTGGACACTGCTGTGCAAACAGAGAACAATGAAGTCTCTGCATTTAGGTTAACAGAAATCTGCAGTCCAAACCAAAACCCTGCTGTGGACCCGCACCACCCACTGCAACACAAACAGAGAGGGGCCCAACGCCCCCAAAGAAACTTTCTGTAAATCCTTCCAACCTGTTCTTGGGGTCAAGAACTGAACAGTCCATGACCAGCTGGTCGCTTTCAGCGTTTTCTGATCTGGAAGGGAAACGCCTGGTTCACACGGTAAGAGTTTTAGCTCTATGCTGGGTTTGGTCAACGCAACACACAAACCAGTTTCACTCAACATTCAGATGGAAACCTCTCCAGATCAAACGTGATGTCAGAGGAAACAAACATGGCCGACTGGCTGTGTTTATAGACCACATTGAACAGAGAAAAGACCATTTAAACCATAGACTTCAGTGTCCTCCGGCAGGTGATGCGTCTTCTCTGTTAGATTTCCCTCCATGTTTCTGTTGCATCACTTTCTGATTGACTAAACGTCACATTCAACCGGCTGCGTTACCTCAGGGAACAACACGCGTACGCAGCAATATCTGGTTCAGACAATCCGACATGCTGAATATGAAACGTGTGTTTTCAGGAACAGCAACATGGTAGAAAATGATCTAGCATGAAATCCAACCACTGATCCATCAGAAGAGGCAGTTTAAACCACCAGAACCACTTTGTGGGTCAGAGGATTCAGTGTCACAGAGACTCCATGCTGCAGGAGTCCGGCGCTCAGAGAGGATCCGATCATCTCGTTTGATCAGACTGGACTCCATGTGAGGCCTGCCTCTCTGGGTTTTACACCTACAGACGGTAAAATACTCAATTATTAATGAATGAAGATCATCAATGTCTTCAGACCAATAACTGTTACTGTATTATTTACAGCTGCAAAGACTTAAAGAACAGTTTCTACCAAGTATGTTTGACAACAGCAGGAGCAAAATAAAGTTAAATTCCTGTAGAGTCAGCAGACGCTGCAGAGCAGAAATGATTCCTTCATTACTATCAGATCCATGTTGTGGTGTTTTGGTTCTGATCCGACGGGTCTGTGGACCTGAAGGATTCATAAATGACAGGGAGCTGAACTTCTCTACGTTCAGCTCAGAAAGTCGGTTTTACTGCCCAGCTTCGCTCCAGCTGTGGATTAAACCACATTATTGACTCCCATCTAAAGCTGTTTCAGGTTTTATCGAATGTCCAGTAAAACCGGGTCAGAACAATGTTTGCTCATCTTGACTTGGAAAGTCTTTCACTTTGAACAATTTTCACAAATTTCTGTGAATTTAAAATGAATATTTTGTCTTTAATGTTTGAAATTGTGCACATAAAACATGGAAGAGCTTAATATCCTGTCATTTCATCCTGGATGGTTGCTGGTTGCT
>CAEGAG010116114.1:0-13714 GCA_903067065.1 Brachyrhaphis terrabensis | reverse complement strand
ACTCAGGGCGCCCCATATTTAGTTGTTTCACGTGTTTTTGGATGCCTTGCTAGTAATGTAGGCAAAGGGGCGCTACACAAGCCAAACCGCTGATCAGCCACAACACTACACAGGAAATGACTGCGTAACGTTGGTTTCTCTTAGTGCCAAGGGCCCTGAAAACACAACAACATAACAGCCAACAGACTACCTTCATCTGCTGGCAATATAAAAAAAAAGAAAAACAGAGACTGAAGTAAACAGTAATGTGACCCTTACTGCTTAATTCAGCCATTATTTATTCACCTCTCTACACTCAAGCTCTCCAAAGTGAGAAGTGAGTTAAAGAGCTGAACAGCTCCTGCCAAATAAACGACATCCCCGATCCAGATCAGACATAAAAAGAAAAAATGTGACCTGGACAACAACAGACAAGTTGCTTAACAAGCCGGAAGTCCACAGGGCAACTTGTGACGTGTACAAACCAGGAGGTAATTCTGAAGAAGTGTGTTTACAAGAAACAGGGTCATGAATGAGCAGCGTCTTTCCCGCCACATGGGAGCATAAATTGATGTTTTTGAACTCAATGATCCTCTCACAGTTTTCATATGGAGCTACTGTCTGGTCTCAGACTAGTCAAACTACACTCAAACCATTAGCAAATCTCTATAATTGGGCTTTAAAGGTTTTGCATCAAAAGCCAATCAGATTTCATCATTGTCACATTTTGGCCAAATTCGGCATTTTAGACTTTCCTAATTTTATAAATTATAATCTTTTAAAATTGATTTTTAAGTGTTTAAATGGATATGCACCTACACCATTAAGAAATTGCATACAGAGACTGCAGGGCAATAGCAGATCTACTAGAGCAGCTTCAGATGGAAACTGTAAGGTCCCATTTCGAAGAACCACTTTTTCTCAAAGTGCTCTGTCTGTGAGAGGATCTGCAGTTTGGAACTCACTTCCTGTTGATTTAAAGTCCATAACCAGTTTTAGTATGTTCAAAAAACAAGACTTTACTTGAATTTCACATTCTGACTCAAGTTAGTAAACAGGTTGTTCATAGGTAACCAAAGAGTGAGAGCGTTAGGTGAAGCCACCAACATTGCTTGGTTGAGGTTGAGCAGCTAAAGCTCTTTCTCTGCCTACATCCCCCAGAATGCTGTGCAGTTCTGGATCTGAGTTCAGTGAAATTACGGAATAGCTTGTCAGCTCTATTGATATTGATTGCGTGTCTATCACAATATATAATGTTATTGATTTATTGCCCATGCAGTCATGCCTCGTTGTCGGTTTATGTTTGATAGTTCTTGTCAAATTCAGTTCATTTCTCTGTGTTTGGGTTTATTTCTCTTTGATCAGTGTTAGTCTTTTCACCACTGGTTTCTTGAGTATTAGTTCAGCTCCTTTTGTGTTAATTAGGCCACATTCACACTGCAGCCTGAAGTGACCCAATTCCGACTTTTTTGATGTAATGTGACCTTTATCTGATCTTTTCATGACAGTCTGAACAACACAGGTCTGATTCTTTCCGAATGCAACCCAGGCCACTTTTAGTATCCGATACGTATCCATTACACATGTGACCTAATGTCCAGGTCGCATTCATCCAACCTGAACGTCACTGATACTTGACAAACGTCACTATTCTGCATCCCGATATGCCCAAGCGGGAAGAAAAACAACAATCATGGCGGACTATAACGAGGATTAAGTTAATATACAGCACAACTTCAAAATCGTAAGCTTTGCTCCACCGTTAGCATCCATGTTTACTTCCGCAAACACTGAGCACTACTTCTTTTTATGGCGGTTGGCAAAACACTGAGATTGGTGATGTTATTGCGCCCTCTACTGCGCATACGGGACACTTTCAGGTCGTTCTCCCATTCACACAGGAGAACACATATGGCAGCGGCAAAAAAAATCTGATTTGACAAAAAATTGTGATTGGGGCACTTCAGGCTGCAGTGTGAACGCAACCTTAGTCTTCCTCCCTCTCTTCCCATGCTCTCACTCTGCCACAGCTGTTCCACATCTCCTCTGATTAGTTCATCTGGTTCCTCTGTCAGTTTTTAAAGGTTTTTCTTTACACCTAACATTACTCTTGCCACACCTTGTACCCTGTTTGCCTTGTACCTGTTCTGTAAGTTTTGCTTTTTCATTAAATCCTTCAACATGCTCATTCCAAGTTCCTGTCTGTACTTTGGCCATACTTCAGGTTACAGTAATCGACACAACAAATTATCAAAGGCAGCGAAGCCTTTAAGCGAACAAGGAGTGAGACAAAGCACTTTGTAGAGCGTTTCAGCTCATAACAGTGGATATTTATGACAGCCGTATAAATACAGCTGTATTCTGCTAAATCGAGGCGAAAGCAGCAGAATACGTTGTTCACCAGAGGCGGAGCAAACTGTCAGGTGGCGCTGAGCCGCAGGGACTTGCTTTTAAACATCCCTCTTCCTCTTCTCCACTCAGACATAAATCCTACTCATGTCACAAAATTCCCAGGCTGTCAACCTTCTTTAGTTACTTTTTTATAACAGTTGCTTTTATTCTTGTCTCACTGCTCCATGTGTAGCACTACTGCCCTTAGGCATACAAATGCTGCTATCAGCATTTTGTATGTTTCTTCCTACCCACATTTTAACATTATTTACTGTCCTGCTTCTACCTCAAATTTAATGTCTGCTAAGCTACACAGCTGGACTTTCAAAAAGTTTCTAGCTGAAATAACTGCACAAAAATAGCAAGTCAGCAGAATCTGATTTATTTTTAAGTGAGTGTATGTGGCTATGTGGTAATTTGGATGTGAAGCAGGTCAATGTGGTCCGATCACCAGATGTGGGCCAGGCAGCATGTTAATAAATATCTACAGAAATGCACTAAACTTTTAAATCTTCCCTAATTTCTTTATTGTGTTTATAATTAATTTTTGCATTTGAGCAACACAATAATAGTAGTTACTTTCTCCTGGAATCCCACATATTAATATGAAAAAGAAAGCAAGTCATGACAAAGGAATGTTATAAAGACATTCATTTAATGTACAGGAGTAAAAATACATTAAACTATGAACATACATTATATCCTAACATATTAATAGTTTTGCATGATGTCAGGCCAGTTTTTGATATTTTTACATGTTCATTTGTTATACATGGCATACAAAAAAAATAAAAAATACAAGACTATACAATGCCATGTTACAAATTGCCCAGCACAGTAGACAGAAAAAAACAAAAACAGAAACATCCTGATCATCGGAAAAATATTGGGTCTATTAAATAATATACATAACAGCTGTTTCATTGGAAAGACTTGTAATATAATGTGAATTTTACTATAATACAGATGCGACAGACATTTTGTCACTGATATTACATAAAGTGTGCATGTATGTAAGCAAGATGTAATATAGCAGTTTGTTGCTGCTTAAGATTGTATTGTTGCTGATTTCTTTTAGATTTTATGTGATTGTTTTGATGTCACTTAACAAAAGACTCTAAGCAGCACATGAAAACAAAAACATCTAGATTCATAAAACCATGTTAATGAATGAAGTCATTACTGTACTGGTAATGTTACAAAGTAAGCCTGTTAACTCCAACAGTTATTGGAACATATCCTGGAGTTTGTTGTTTTGATCAGGTTTGAACAGGAGTTACAGCAGACTGTAAGCTTCCCATCTAAACACTCAATCCAAAGATGTTCCTGTGTGTAACATGGGTAACATGACAACAGAGGGCCTCATGACTGTTACTTTTTTAAATTCTTTTGCGTTTAATCACAGATTCTCAGTAACACCAATTCAGCTCAGTCATGTTTCCTCTGCTTGTAAATTCATCCCTAATTACTCAGCTTTGCTTTTGCTTTTCTTTTCTTCCAGTGCAGATGGACCCAAGTCCATGTTCAAGATCAAGCAAACTTTGAATTACATCCCTGGTCCAATGCATCAAATGGCTGAACTCTCTCCTCAGCTCTATAGAGGCCTGGTAATGAGCCATTGGTTTAATTCAGTTGTGTTGGACACGCGATGTATCTGAGAGTTGCAGGATGGTGAATCTCAAGAACTGGACTTGGGTACCTCTTATCTAGTGTGTTGGCTACTTGGGGTTGTTTTTTTATTATTATTATTATTGGTGCTGTTAGCTTATGCTATCACCCTCTTCCCCTCAACCTCTAACAGATGTTGTTCTACTTTAAAGCATTTTCAATGAACGATGTTAAAATGCTATTTTGATAGATTTGGCTAACATATTTACAGAGTTTTTTTTTTTTTTTACATTGATTCTACTCTTTGTACCTATTCTACTCTACAGAGTACATGTCGCTCTACCAAGTGGATACACTTTGCTATAAGCCATGCCATCGTGTGACTGTATATTTAGGGTCATTGCCCTCTGGAATGTGAGCCTGAGTCCGTTTGATTGCATCCTCAAGTCTTCAAGAGCTCCTGTTCTCCAGGTTATAGATACATTGCTGCTCAAACACACCGGAGTCAAATGATTGAATTATGTCTTTAGAATGCTGTTACCTTTGGCAAAGGCCTGGTACCGATCCATTGATTTGTTTCAGTTGTGTATGAGCAGGGATGCATCTAAAACCTGAAAAACAGTTTCTTTTGAAGACTACAGTTGGAGATCCTCGTTCTAATACGTTTTCCTCCGCGATCTCCCAGCGTTTACCTTCATTCATCTTACCATCCACAATGCTTCCCTGTGGAAACCCTGCTTCAGGGTGTTAGCTGTTTTCCTCACAAACTGTTTTTGATGTGGGTAAAATAAATAATTTTAGTCATCTTATTCCCTTCATTTGCATTGTGTCCCACATGACTTTTTGGTAAACTGCATCTTTGGGCTTCCTTTTAACAGCCATCCATCTTGAAGTTCAGGTAAAGCCTGGTGACTCGGTGGTCTTATAAGACACTGGAAATAGCTATTTCATTTCTTGATGTAGGTGATGTTGTATTGTCTATGTCGGAAGAAGTATGATCTTGTAATCTTGGGAAACAGTTCACCAGCAGCTGTTTGAAATGATTCTGGAATTTTTTTCCTACAAATGTATAAAACATTGGACTGATGCAGAAGTAAATGTACGCCATGTTGCGGGTGACATGAAGAGCGTAACCGAGTTTCTTTTTAGCTTCACAGCTCAAAACAGATTGAAATTCATAATGCAGGAGTTCTACAATGTTAAAAGGGATCCAGGAGATGAAGAACAACACTACGATCATAAATATCACCCTGACTGCATGGAATTTAGAAGCAGATTGGGATTTTTTAATGGTGACCACAATCCTAACGTAACAACATATGATAACAACCAGAGGGAGGATCAAGAAGACACAAAGCTGAATATAAAACCCAGATTTTTTGAGCTTCTCCACATTCATACCATCAATGTGAGCAAACTCCTCACAGTACTCAATGCCAAAATGCCTATAGGTGCCATGGAGGATCATGGGCCTAATGCAAGCCAAACCACTGATCACCCACACCACTGCACAGGAAATGATAGCATTGCGTCGACTTCTTACATGTACTACTGGCATAATATGTACAAAAGCAAGGTAACGGTCAAATGTTAGCAGAGTTAAAAAGAAAACAGAACTGTAAAAACCCAGGTAGTAGACACTGAAGACGATCTTGCACATAGCTGAGCCAAAGGTCCATTCAGAGATCTGCATGTAGACGGCCTGGAAGGGAAGGCTGCTCATTAAGATCAGGGAGGACGTCACCAGGTTGACCAGCAAGATGTTGATCACAGTGTACAGCTTCTCAAACCTGGAGGGAAGATGGTTTAATTCGGTTTTGTTTAGGCTGACAGCAAAAATATGATTACATGTTAAATCTTTAATACCTTTAAAATCAAGGTGTGTTTCTCCATAGTGACAAACTAGGTGTAGGTGCAAGTTTTGATATACCATATTACACTGTCAGTAAATGATTCCCAGGCTACCAGCTCTGAAATAATACAGGTAGTTGTATCAAAGCAGTCTGCAGTTGATCAAAGCATCAAGTTGTGGTTGGAAGAGCATATTTGGTGTTTGCAGGAATCAAAAAATTTGGCTTTTATCATAAGGATTGATGTCTTTTTGTAGTTTTAGAAGCAAAGCTATTAGAAATGTCTCGGCTGAAAATGCTGCTGATAGCTGAGGTCCCTCAGCAAGTGCAGATCTACTCAGGATAGTTCTCCGTATCAATCCTCCAGCAGGACATAGCTGGTAACTTAGGCCAGCTTGGTGACAGTATCTATGATGCATAATCCTAGATCCCAGCCTATCAGTCACTACCAACTCATCCGAAGATTTTTAACAGTTTTTTCTCCCTCAGCAACACACAGGACATAAGAAAGAGCAGCAACCATAGTGAAAAGCATTTAATGGCCAGAGATGTTAACATCTGCTCCTACTCCAAAAAAGGATTGTTGTTATTTATTATTAGGAATTCCTAAAGAAAATAAAAGTTTTCACTTTACAGATTTTCCAAAATGCTGGATAATCTGTAAGGTTAATACATCACTTATCAACTAGAAATAAATTTGGTAACCCTAAGTGACATAAAACTGGAAATCTATAGTCTGATTTAAGGTCACACAGAGAGAAAAAAAATTATAGGTATTTTTTACCACAACATAAAAAAATTACTCTGTACTTTACATGTGGATGTGTATTCCTTAAAGGTTTCTACAATTAATAACAATCAGATTTCCAATGCTCTAACAAGTTGGTTTACTTACTGGTGGATGATAACCAGAACCAGCAGGTTGGTGACAACACTGAAGACAAACATGAAATAGTAAATGTAAGACAAATTTGCTCCCAGTTTGTTATCATCATCCCTGCTACACAGTTCAACTGTCTTGTCTGCGAAATTCCAGGAATCAGAACTGGAGGTTGTTGGTGTCATCTTTGTGCAAAATCTGTCAATAGCAGAGTTCACAATGTCATGTTGTCAGATGGAACTTAAAAATATATATTTTTTTATTTGTAGTGATAATTAAAATCAAGAAGCTCAAGAAATATATGCCTTTAACAAATAAAAGGTATAAACAAAAAAATGGAATGAGTCTCCTTACCGCTTGACCAGCTGAGGCACTTCAGGTTGTGTCTCTTCACACAGTGAACAGAGTCCTCAAAGCAAATGAAGTTTATGAACACAGTCTGGTCAAACAGGTTCCACAACACAGATCTGGTCCGGGTGAAGGATGTTTGCTCAAAAGCACAGGTGTAACTAGATGAGGAAGGTAAGGATGGCAGTGATCATGACATGTTTGTCTTCAAAGAAAAAGAACTGGGAAGAAATATTTTTTGTTTTGTTCCATTATTCTTGAATTTCACCTTAATTTCAAGTCAGTTCGACTCAGAGCAGCCATTTGCCTTCATCTGCAGGCGACAAGAGGACAGAAACACACGAGGTCGGAGCACGAAGATGTTGAATAAAAGGAGTTCCAGGATTGAACCTTGGGGTTCCCCATATGCTGCTTCTGTCCACTTTGATGAGAAGTTTCCTCATGAAACCAAGAAATCCTTGGTCTTTACGTAAGATTCAAACCAGGTGAGTACTGGACCGGAGAGTCTGACCCAATTCTCCAGTCTTTTCACTAACAGCAGGGAAGTCTCTGTACTGTGGTAACCATGGAAACCATGGAGAGACATCAAAACAGTTAGTTAATTGTTTAAACACAACTTTTTCAATGCTGATGAATGGGAGGCGAGATGTCAGCCTGTAATTCTGCAGCAGTAATTTGTCCAAATTGTTGTTTTTTTATCAGGCTGTTTTTAAAACTCCTGATGGAAGCGATGAGTTTACCATTTGAATCAGATCAGATACCATGACAGGCAGGACTTTCTTAAAGAAAACGGATATCAAGAGGGCAGGAACGTGAGTTTAATCGATTTATAAATTCTTCCAGGTTTTTATAGTTGAGTATTTGAAAATGAGTCATATTTTTTCTGCATTTGTTATGCTTGGACACGACATTGATATTGGATTTAGTGAGGTTATTTAGCTTAGCCTTTTGTTTATGACTGCCGCAGACACTAAAACCGAGGTTTTAGTGTTGAATGATTAATATTCTTTTAGTGATCTGGACAGGTACTGTCCTGTTTGGTACTGAGGGGGACCAGACGCATTCTAGAGGAAGACAGGTGTAAAGCTACTGCCTGGAGCCCGGCCTCCGACCTCTGATACGGAGATTGGAGGTTGCTTTGGGTAATCCCAGCCAGGTGGTTGTGATGAAGTAAAGTCTGGTTTGTGAGCACTAAGAAAAGAAATGCCCAGCAGAACTTGGTCGTTCATTTTAGTCATGAATTTAAAAACCTCAGGTCCAGGAGAAGGCATTTCTTCTGAGGTGTCTTGGGACTCTAATGAAGGGGACTGAGAGGGACCATATGGGGTAAGACACGGGGGACCAGTCACTCTGACTCCAGTTGATATTTTGAGCATTTTATCCTTGGATTTAAGGATATTTTTTGTGATTACAGCATCTTATTTGTGAATGCAGTATATTGTTTGTGATTTGCAGCATGATTGGTTTGCATTTGTTTTGCTGAGTGAAGGTTTTTGCTTCTATTTTCTGTTATTGCAGCAATTTTTTGTTTGCAGCATTTTCTGTAGCAATTGTTTTTTTGTTTTTTACTATTGTTGTTTGTTTGTTTAGTTTATGTGTTTACAGCACCTGACAGCTAGCATAAATTTCTCCTGGAGTCCCCAGTAATATTACTACAAAGAAAGCAAGTCATGATAAAGACAGTTTTGAAGACATCCATTTAATGTAAGGGATAAAAAATAACATATATTAATGGCTTTGCATAATGTCAGGCCAGTTTCTGATTTAATTACATCTTCACTTACTATAAACGGCATACCAAGCAAAGAAAAACACATACAAACTACACAATACAACGGGATGATATAATGTGTCCAGCACACACAAAAACAGAAAGACAGAAGCATCCTGACCATTGGACAAGTATTCTAGTGATATCTATTTTTTGTTAATGATTTCAAGTCTATTAAATAATACAAGGGTATTGTTAGGAAAATTCTGTTATCATTATTACATTAGTAGTTTTACTAAGTTTAAATTGTTACCAGATGTTTCTAAGATAAAGCTAACCTTTCTATAACTTCACACATGTTAATTTGCCAATTGTTTTCTGAGGAACTCTTAGGGGTAAAGGTGTCTTTGTTTTAAATAAACATCCTCCACTTTGAAGAAGACTTCCTCAGTCGTAAATATGCTGTACTTTGAAGAGACTTTCTCAGTCGAAAGACTGTCAGCCCCCTCGACACCTCTCAACATTCCTTTCTCTTTCTTTTGGTAATAAAAGGATTAGTTCTGATGCAGAGAGGAGAAGACACAGCAGATCCCTTCTTCAAGGAGTCTACCATGCGTTCTGCCTCTCTGCATTTAAAACACTTTAATAAAGTGGACCATATATAAGGCGCACTGTCGGCTTTTGAGAAAATTTAAGGCTTTTATGTGCGCCTTATAATACGGAAAATACAGTTGGTAAAAACATTTTATTTCATTCACCTTAATCCATTAATTTACTTTGTCTCCTACATTACATTTTGGATGTAATGTAGGATGGATTTTGGATGGAACTTCCTTTTAACCGTCATCCATCTTAAAAAGCTCCCATAGGACCAAGGTATGTTCACTGCACGGCAAATTGTAGTCCTGTAAACCAATCGTTGATCTCTGCAGCCCATCCAGAGGAACCATGAGTCTCATTTTCTGCTGTTCTGATTATTGCTCTTCCTGTTGGCCTATCAGTTTAAACTGATCACCTTTTCTTATTAGGGGTGCAGGTGTGCCACATTCCCTTTTCAGATGATGGACTGAACAGTTCTTTTTGACATGCTCAATGCTTGGGAAATTATAAAGAACTGTACAAAAAAAGAAAAACAGAAAACTGTTACTGCCTCAACCAATTTAAAGAGCGTCCTTTCAGCTTTACTGTAACAGAAATACTAACTCAAGGTCTACTGAAACAGCAGAATGAAACAATTTAGCTGTTCAATACTTGAATCTCTCACACTCATGAGCTTAAGTAGCACCAACATCCTGAAATATTTTTCAGTTTGATGACAAAACATTTGGTCAAAAAGTCAGGGTTGTTGTTGTAGCATGAAAAGATGGCCTGAAGTTTAAAAAGCATGAATGCGGTTGCAGGGTACTGCATTTGGTTTGACTCAGGGTGAATGATGACCAACTCACAGAGATAAACTCACTTCTTGAGACTAATGTCAGTTCTTGAAGTGTGTGTTGTTGTAGTGTATGTGTCAAGAGAAATATGATCTTGTAATCTTGGGAAACATTTCACCAGCAGCTGTTTGAAATGGTTCTGAAATTTTTTTCCTACAAATGTATAAAATATTGGACTGATGCAGAAGTAAATATACGCCATGTTGCGGGTGACATGAAGAGCGTAATTGAGTTTTTTTTTAGCTTCACATCTCAAAACAGACTCATATTCAAAATGCAGGAGTTCTACAATGTTAAAAGGGATCCAGCAGATGAAGAACAACACTACGATCATAAATATCACCCTGACTGCATGGAATTTAGAAGCCGATCGGGACTTTTTGACAGTGATCACAATCCTAGCATAACAAAATATGATAACAGCCAGAGGGAGGATCAAGAAGACACAAAGCTGAATATAAAATCCAGACTTTTTGATCATCGCTACATTCATACCATCAATGACAGCAAACTCCTCACAGTACTCAATGCCAAAATGCCTGTAGGTGCCATGGAGGATCATGGGCCTAATGCAAGCCAAACCACTGATCACCCACACCACTGCACAGGAAATGATAGCATTGCGTCGACTTCTTACATGTACTACTGGCATAATATGTACAAAAGCAAGGTAACGGTCAAATGTTAGCAGAGTTAAGAAAAAAACAGAACTGTAAAAACCCAGGTAGTAGACGCTGAAGACGATCTTGCACATAGCTGAGCCAAAAATCCATTCAGATTTCTGCATGTAGACGGCCTGGAAGGGAAGGCTGCTCATTAAGATCAGGGAGGACGTCACCAGGTTGACCAGCAAGATGTTGATCACAGTGTACAGCTTCTCAAACCTGGAGGGAAGATGGTAGAGTGTTATTTTGGTGTAAGCATAAATTCTCCAACAGTCTAAGCACAAATATCAGTGGGTTTAATTTTGTGGTTTTTCAAATAAGACTTGTGAGAATGCTAGCCAGGAATTTCAGTTTTTTTTTACTTTTAACATTAAACTAGCATGTAAAAAGTTATGTATGTTGATTAAATCGTCTTATTCGATAAACAGACAAAAATAGAAGTTTGTCTCAAAGTAGATTTAAGCGATATCCTGGGGGCCAATCTTAAAGTAACAGTTTAGTCGCTGGAACAGCTGGATGGCTCCTTTGGTCCCACGAGTCAACTTAGAGCAGTAGCCTCTCCAACAAGCTTCTGCAGTATGTTGGACATGGCAGGGGTTTCCCAAGTCTCAGCTTTGGCCAGATGGATCTTTAGAATGCCACTTTCATTCACCATCATTCATCATTCCAACAGAATGAGCAGGGATGGTTCATGAGCCTGTCTCTGTCAAAGACTAGACTGAAGACTAGTCTTATCTGTAAGCTCAGTCATACTGTATGATTGATGCTAGCAGTGATAGCCTCTAGCGCAAAGCATGCTGGGACATGTGGCCCAATCATTTCCTTTCTATAAATAGAGGCCCAACATGAGTTTTCTCAGCATTGCAAATTTTAACAATAGTCATTATCGAGCCTGGACTGATCATCTACCTCCTAGCATGCTAACTGTTCTTTCATAGCAGTCCTTTAGCTTCCACACCATGAACTTACAAAGATTTAAAAAAAAAAACTGGGAGAGGCAAGGGTAAAACTAAACTGTTCCTTACAACTGGAGAAAACTGTCTGGTTGTTATAACATACATTTTAAATGTCAACTTTGCATTTGAAAGTGTGATTATTTACTAAATGAAACTTAATGACAACAGTCACAAATACTCAAGAAGACTCATTCATGTTCATAAGTGTTGTAGAGTCATGGTCATGACAGTGTCATGTCAGTCTTATTCACATCCCTTCAAATAAATTGTTACCACAATGGATTTATCACCTGGGAAATCACAGGTCTAATAATGTCAGCATGTGTTAACAATTCAAATTCAATTTAAAAATACTTTATTAATCCAAATTAAAATATATATATATATGTTTTTGTAGCTCATTAATTCAGATTCTTCAGAGAGTTATTGAAGGTAGTGATGGCTGTTGGCAGGAAAATCA
Source organism: Brachyrhaphis terrabensis (assembly GCA_903067065.1). Taxonomy (NCBI): domain Eukaryota; kingdom Metazoa; phylum Chordata; class Actinopteri; order Cyprinodontiformes; family Poeciliidae; genus Brachyrhaphis; species Brachyrhaphis terrabensis. The sequence continues at coordinate 1,433 of CAEGAG010116114.1, read as the reverse complement.
CTGAATTTGAATAAATAAATTAATTTTCTAAAGAAATAGATCACTGAATATCTGGCATTTAGAAACAAGAAATAATTTTGGTAATCAAAAAAAGAAAAGGTTGGGCTGATTTCATGTCATATAGAACAAAATCATTTTTTGTTTCTTCTTACACAGCATGTCTAGTGCTGGACTGTCCAGCGGACATATTTCTGCAGGATTTTGCTGGCTGAAAACTGAGGGAGTAGCATGTTTTCTTGATGACAACAGACCAGTGTAAGTCATAATCTTCAGTTCGTTGTATCCTAATATTATTTGTTCATTTGCTGCTGATGGGTTTTCCACTATAAGAGTTTTGTAATTTAGAGCCATTTCTGCCACTCAGTCTAATCTGGAAGCAACGCCCTTTCTTCCATTTAGCTTGGAGCGGGGCCTGATTCATCTATTCCTAGAACGGTTGTGATGATTCTTTGGAAACCTCTTCTTAAAGGGAGCTATCCTGCTCCCACACAGAATCATGTAAGAGGATTTCTTGGTGGCTACAATAAAAAAGCGGGAGGTGGAGGTTTGATCACATGTGGACTCCAGTCAGACTGGACTCTAAATTTCTAAGTTTTTTCTCTACAAAAAAGCAGCAAGTTAATATGACATTTATTTGATCCACATCCAAAAAGTAAAATTATATCTATGCTCAACATAAATGTTTTGATATTTGCATAATCAGGTCAGAAATAATGAGATAAAAGGTTGAAATTAAAATATATGTAAAATATATATATATATTTACTTTGTAAACAAAACATCCTAAATGACAATATTTACTTCACATGTATTTAAAAAGCCATGCTGCTGTTGCAGTGTTAATAGTGTAGCAAAGATTTTTTTTAGACAACCTGTTGCATTTTTCAGTTCAATACTCATTTGTTTGAATCAGAAACTGCACATCGTTTAACTTTGGCTTCAGAAAATAAATAATCAGATGTTTGCATTTTGTTAAAAATTGTGTTTCAGTTTTTCTACTTCAGGGGCAGCAGCATAGTAGCTCATATTTCCTATTAACCTTGCGCACCCTAAAGGAAGCGTGCTGCTCTCTGCACCACAAAAGCTGAAAATACTAGGTGGTTCCGTTCAAAATAAAAACTTATTTCAACTGCTTGCAACTGTGATTTGCAAGCAGAATTAAAGTCAAACATTCATTAATTTCTTCTTTTCTAAACCTGCATTTCATATTTTGTCAGGCTCTTTATTTGATATTAACATTTGTAAAAATTTTTAAATATTAGATGTAGCAAAATAATAATAAAAAATAGTTTGTGAGGTTTTGCAGTAGTGTCTGAAACTCATTTTTGCATTTATGAATGCCTCAAGTTCAACTCATTTTAACTTGGTGGTTTACTCACCGGTGGATGATAACCAGAACCAGCAGGTTGGTGACAACACTGAAGACAAACATG
>CAEGAG010116108.1:0-23283 GCA_903067065.1 Brachyrhaphis terrabensis | reverse complement strand
CCATTTTCAAACATTTTGAAAAAGCTCCAGAGAGCCACTAGGGCGGCGCTAAAGAGCCACTTGTGGCTCCAGAGCCATTGGTTGCCGACCCCTGGCTTAGACAATCATGGCTTTACTCCAGAAATTCAGTTTGTCAGACATAACCAATAGATGTAGCATTACTGTAAGAATGAGCTTAGCTCTCTGACAAATAATCAGAATGAGGATGAGAATGAGTCCACTGGATATGTGAGGCTTCACAGAGTAGAAAGTGAAATAATGAAAGGATATCATATCCAAACCTCAGCTTGTCCTCCAATTTCAGCGTGATGTACATCTGCTCCTGAATGCGGACATCGTTTACGAAGGTCTGGAGAGAAAGCAGACAAAAAACCTGAAACTAAACAGAAGAACTAAACTAAAAATCTTAAAACTATGTGTTTCTTTGAGAATGATTTGGTCAGTTAAGTTCTTTTATTAAATATTAAAAGAAAGATGGGAAATATGTTGTTTTTTTTAGTTTAAAAATGTTAAACATTCTACAGAAAATAATCTATTCTTTTCATATTTTACGGCATAAGGCAGTATGTTCTTTTGTTTTGTGCAAATGAGTCACTTATTTACTAGTAATTTAAAGAGTAACATAAATTTTATTGCAATTTATCAATGATTCTTGTGTTAACAGCAAAAACTATAGTCATGAGGACTAAAGATCTCTGCACAATCAGCCATGTTTCTCTTTTTGTTTGAAGGTTTAGCTCCAATCTCTCCTTCTCCAGAACTCATTCACCCTCGTTATGCTGTGCAGGCAGATCAAATACCACTGACCAGCAAATAAAACTCTCACATACTTCCACTTTTTTTGTACCAAAACATTCCTTTCTTCTCTCTAGTGTAATAAAATTACAGCTTAAGAATTTCGCAGTGAAATGGTTTCAGAAAGAGAGCAATTGGTCCAAACGTTTTACTGGCTAACCCAAGTGTGGCAAACCTCAGCACTCCCACTGACTCAGCAGGGAGAACTTCCTCTGAATCAAACCAAAAGAGCTGGATGGCTAACAGCACAGGAGGAAGTGACTCTGACTTCCTGTCTGAGAGGCTGGGAGGATGTGAGGGACACGGCGCAGATGTGTCTCATCTGGTGGGCTCTGACTGAGCTCTAATCACAACTTATGACTAATGCCAATGAATGGGTTTAACAGGGCAGCTGTGACCAACTTTTACTTAACTTTACTGACAGAGGAGAAAGAAACCGTTAAGAAGTCAAATTAAGCTACCCAATAAACTTAAAGATGTGTATAAAGTAAAAGTGTGAAATAAAATAAATAGAAATTTTCCACTTAAATCAAACTTCAGATCTTTCCAGACGAGATAGGAGCTCGTTCTCTTTTTATTGCGTTTTCTTCTTTGATTGTTTTCATTACTTTTCCATTCTTTGCACTTCATCATGTTGTTACTCACCCCGTTCAGACTTCCCAGGTCCTTCACTTTGTGTTCGTCAGTCCCCGGCTCATAGTTGATGACTGCATGCTGCTTGTCTACGCTACGAGACTTTAAACAAAAAAAATATACAAACGAGGAAAGATATTAATCCACTGGGGACCCTAAAAGACCCCTATCTAGTTATACCTAATCATTGAAAGAAAAATCTAATTTAGATATTTCAAAATGTATCTTAGTTGTTGTATCATTAAGTAAAAATGCGAAGCTGCTGGGACATTTTTACACTCACATCACAGATATTCACAAGAAGTCAAAGGAAAATAGCAAGAGAATAAAACAGGAGGTGAAATATTGATTTTTCTACAGCTAACAGAAGCATGCCTATCAGCTGTATAGAGGGTAAACTGTTTTTAAAACAAACACAGCAGCTCCCCTTCTGTATTCATAAGCCTCAGGTAGAAATGTCTAAATATGTTTCATGAACCAAATGTCACTGAAATAAAAAACACAAAAAGGAATCCAATGACTGGACGATGAAAGATCAGTTACTTTCAAATCTGCTTTGAGTTTTGTCAGCATTTTATTTTAAGGTAGGTCAAAGCCAATTCTGGGAACCGTTTCTCATCTTCACTTCCTATTTCACTCTTTGTTTTGTTTTGTTGAGTGATTTGGTTCAACTGTGTGTTCTGTTTGTTCCTTAAAAGCCAGCTTTTCTGAGCTGGAGAAATAGGTGGTAACACACAACCTCAGTTTAGTATTGTGACATTTCTGACCTCTGCATGCTCCACATGACATGACAGGAAATAGTCTTTTGTGTATTCGGTGTATTTCATTTTTAAGTGCACCTTTCTCTTCAAAGAGAAGCTTTCTCTGTATTTATTAAAGTCCTTCACTTTTTATTACATGAATAAATCAACTTACTGGGTTTAAATGCTGTTGGGCGTTTTAAAAAAATACATGTAATCCATTTGAGTAAGCAATACATTTTTATATTTGATTTGACATATTGCATTAGTCTGTGAGTATGTGTTTGTGTTTTATTTGGTGCATGACACAGGAGCCTTTTTATGTTTAGCCATGTGATAAAGTCTTGGCTTACTGAAACGGTCACATGGGTATGAACTGCAGGCTGCTTAAAAAAAAAAAAACACACAAAAGGCTATGAAAATGTTTTGTCAGAAAATCTAATACCAAATCCTCGCCAAGGCGGGAGAACAAGAACAAAAACACAAAAAATAACAGAGTGGGGGAGAAAACTTTCAGCGAGATGAAACATAAAAAAGGTTCATGATCTTTATTTGCTGGAAGTCTTCAAATTGAAATCCTCCTAGAAACTATAAAACCAGAAGTAAAACCTTTAAATAAAAACAAAAGGAGTGATTATCTTTAAACACATAGAGTGTATAAAAATTTATAAAAATAAAACATCCTGAATGTTTCAATGATCAGAATGTTTCAGTCCCACTGCAGTTCTTACAGTGGGACCAGAACTGCGCTCAAATAATACTGTCCCAGTAGTTGTAAACACTCCACTCACAACGAATGACTCAGTCAGATAAGATCTAACTCAAGAGGTATCTGCCCCACTTTCTATTATTAGTGCAGTGACCAGAGGTACACATGAGCGTACACAAGGTCTCTGTGGATGTATGCAGCTGCAACAACACATAACACACACACACACACACACACCCCCACACACGAAGCCCAACATGCAGATACAGAAAGAACTGTGTAAAGTCACTAATAAACTCAAGTAGTAGAAAAGAAGTGTCTCCTTTCTGTTTGAGACCAACAAAAACCAAATCTTTATGAAGCGTCCTCACCTGCAGCATAAGCTCGCAGTCATCCCTGCCCACGAAGATCATTTCCCGGGGGAGTCGATGACGAGTTCCCCCGCTGCTCACCAGGAACCAGGAGGTCACGCTCATCTCTGCGCCCTGCTGCTGCCTCTAGTACACACCTCCTGAGATGAAGGCGAACAGAATCCGTGGGTTAATAATAAGATGGCATTGAGGAAAAATGCCATCATTTCACAGTATTTACACAAAGTATTTAAACAAAATAGTATGAAATACTCAAATTCCTGTGATTTAAAACAAAGAGCAACAATTATTTATAAAGCAGTTAAAAAAGACAGTGTGGAAGCCTTGTTTTAGCCAGCTGATGTGCAGTGTGAAGAAAGTACAGTGAACATTTTGCCTGGTATCTTATTAAAAGGAGTTTGGTACAACCGCACAAACTGTAAAACAGACTTTTAGAAGATGATACAGGCCATGCTTGATAAAAATTCATATTATGTACTGCTTAGAAGAAGAATAATAATTCTAAAATCATTTAGTAAACTTAAATGTTACAGCAATATTTCCTTATGTAAAGGTGTAGGCTGTAAGCAAACATATCAGAAAGATTACGTTCAAATTTTATGACTATGTTGCAGATGGATAAAATTAAAAACCAATGCCTTTAGAAAGAAGAAATGCAGAGATTCAAGGTACACTGCAATAAAATGTGAACATTTTGAGAGATTTAAATGATGTATACATTTCCATGCATTTTAGTACAAACCTCTGGTCCAGGTGATAGACCACAGCTGACAGACCACTGGCCGTGCAGCAAAGCTAGGCCATCCTGAAAAAGATAAGCAAAAACAAAATCGTCAGACATCTATTCCCATAGGAAGGAACATGGATTACACTGTATTTTTTTATTTAATTTTTTGTCTTTGTCTCCTGCTTCATTTTCTCAGCTGGTTGCTAGAAGTAGGTTAAGTGGGAGGTCTGGGTAGATCCTTTCTTTTTCTCTGCCTGCTCTGATGACTGCCAGATGTTTGAGGAGGAAGTGATGTAGGAATGCTAGCAGGCCTACCCATCAGAGAGTTTGTTTTCCCTCCTCTGCAGACGGGCTGGAAAGGAGGTCAGAGCCAGCCTTGGTTACTTTCTAACTGTCCAGGCCTGAAACGACTAAATTAAACAGAACTAACTCCTACCAAAGTGACATGAACTGTTTACAAACTAACTTCAAGTGTGGCTTAGAGTAACTGTTGCAGTCTCACTGAGCAATTGGGCGTAAAATATAGCAGCACTGGCATCCTGTCATAACTGAAGTTTCCATGCTGTCATAGGACAGCAGGAGAAGTATTGTCTGAGCAAAATGGAGAAGGTGTTATGAAACTTTATGCATTTAGCCTTTATGTTGAACTTTTAAGCGGTTTAGACAAAAATGAATTTTAAAATGATCATTTCAGAGCTCTTTATCATCCTTTCTAGTGACTCTAAAATAACAGGAACTCTCTTTTATGACTATAAAGTGCCAAGAAAAAGTCCATCAGAGAAAGAATTAAAGATTATTGAGCTAAGCTCTTGATCTCTTGACCTCTTAAGTACTTAGTATACTAGCTCAGTAATCCCCTGAGGAAAATTTTAATCAGCTACACACTTCACTTCCGTGCATGACAAGGCAAAAAAAAAAAAAAAAAAATCACAACTGCACAACTGGATCAACAGCTGTCTCAAATACAAAATGGATCAGCTTTTTAGCTCAGTTACCAGTTATCTTGCAAATTTATTCAACAGAAACTCTATCGGACATTTGATACCACCTGACAAAAATGAAAAACAACATCTAGATATCCTGACAATACTTAGGGTTGATATCTAGAGATGCACTACATTGCTTAGATTTTTTTCTAAAGACTCTAAAGGTAAAATAAAATTGCTACACCATCTCACACGGAAGTATGAAGAAAATTAAGAAATGACAAGGTTCTTCTCATTCATGAATCAAAGCTTATGTTCCTAACCCTTACCTGAGTCTTCTTAAACTTACAAAGTCTGCATAGAAATGTGTACTGTTCTTTGATTCATATATCGACAATACATACTGGGAGATGTTGGCTTTTAAACACTTATTGAACAGAAAAAAAGAAATCACTTTCACTACTACCGATCACCAGTGAGAGCCGATAAAGGGAACATTGGCAGATACCGTTATCAGGAAAAATCCCATAGTAATAGGAACCAATTGCTGGCATTAAAGAAAACAGAGTTTTAAAAGATACAGAGAAATAATCCTCTACACTCCCAGCCAGATGGCTGAAAGAAGGTTACTTTGTTTATTTGCACACTTTCACTCATTCAGTTGTCTGTGAATAGAGATGCACCAAGCAATTATTAATGTCTGCATCAGTCAAGATATTGAGAAAATATATATATATATTACTGCCTATCGGTGACAATGTTCCTGATCCATAAGGGTAGATCTATTCAATTTAATTCTATGGTTTGTGGTCTGAGGAACATCATACTTTATGATTAATTTTACATTATATTTAAAATTGCTAATTGCACTTTCTGAACCATTTTAAAGAAGATTTGCTACTGTTTATTTTTACATGTTAGATCAAGGTAGTCAACTGATAGTTTTAGTTTCTTTATTATTTATTTTGCATTGGCCGTTATACTCCTAATTGTACTGACTGAACAAAGTTGGGTTGTTTTAGTGTTTGACCAAGTTTGTGAAGCTATTGGTCAATTTAAGTGTGCTGTACTGGTGCAGAATTATATTCGGAACTCAGTACATTTATGTCTGCGTTTTAAAAAATGAGAAATTTTAGGTCAATTCAGCACTATTTTTGTGTATCGGATCGATATCGACCGATACTATACCTCAGATATCTGTATCGGTATCACAAACAAAAAAAGTGGATCAGTGCATCCTTTTATGCAATTTCTTGTAGCATAATATGAAGAGTCAAGGTGTAGAAAGAAAAGTCGTACCACTCTAATACAAGCCCAATAAATCATGGTTATATAGTGCGTATTATCTGTTTATTAACAGATTTAATGAATAATGTTCACAAACAAACACAAACAAACTGCAGCTGCTCTGGAACAAAACAATAGGAAGATATCAGAAATAGAAGAAGCTTTGCTGGAACAACACATCAGGCTCAGCAGCACTGGCATTACACCACAGCTATGTGTGGTTTCCCTCCCAAATGTAAGCAAACCATCAGAGAGCCTGCTGACTAAATAACTGCAGCACACTCACATGGAGAATGCAAAGTTAACAGTCTGTGGTGGAAGAGCTGCAATATGGTGCATGCCAGCCTTCTGGTGCCATTCAAACAACCTCTGACTATCACACATGAAAGATGTGGCACACATGGAGAGGTTGGTGTGATGAAGGGAACACAGCTGTGGGGAAATCTACTTTAAAAATGCCTCTTTCTGTTCTTAAAGTGTAGCTCATTTTAAAACAGCTAATCCCTAAAACATGAATACAAAAGAAAATGGAAAATTATTAGTTGAAAGGATCCATTTTTCCCTGAGCAATATTTTAATTTAAGCAGAAGAAATGTTTTAAAATGACAAAAATGTCATTTGGCCTCTGTATATAACATATTAATGTTGCTTTGCTTTCATTCTACAATTGATTAAATTATGATACAAAATTAAATGCTGACCCCAAATCAGTATATTAAGACAACTGAAAAAAGAAAATGCAATACTTGCCACAAAAAAGATGTTTAAAATGCCTTAAAATAAATTCATCTTTATTACTGTGGCAATATTACACTGAACTATGTACAAAACCGCAATGTTTAACTGGGTTTTTAATGCCTCTTAATTATTTTATTAACCTCACCTTTGTGTGGATAAGCCCTATGCTTTGATTTCTTATTGTGCCACCGTTGGCTGTTGGCTTGGGGGCCACCAAATTTTATTTAAAATTTACTAAGATGTCAAAATTTGTGATGACATAAATTCAAGAATCAACAAGGTTCCAAGCACCTTTGGTTGAGGAAAAGCCCACATCAGCATCACATCTTCCACAGTCTTTCTTTGCTTTACACTAAACGTACCTGAAAAACTGAAATCCGCATCTCATCTCACCAAAGTGTCTGGTCCCAGTTAAAGTCAGAGTAGCTTTTTACAAACTTGCTTTTTCTTAGCATTCCTCCCAGACTGATTGGAATGTAGATGGGGCCTAGTTATTATAAATTATTATGTTTCACCAATCCAAAAAATATAAATGAAACATAAATGTAAAAAGTTTCAGTTGAATTATTAGGGTTGCTATCTACCCACTGTGTCAAATGTGATTCTGAAAGAAACTATTTCTTAACTTTGGACTAGACTGACGTATATTTAAATGAAAAAAAAAAAAGTATACTTTTCTGTGAGATTATGCTGCTAAGCATCTTTATCATGAGCCTCAATAGATGTGAAGGGCTCTATATGCAGAAAAAAAGAAGCGAAAAACATGCAACTTATCAGGCTGCTTCAGCAGGATTCCTGCCAGCGACAATAAACAGAAACAGTGACTTCATGTTTTTGGGAGGAATTTACCAGCCCCCAGAACTGCACTAATACCATCTCCCCATACACTCAAACACTCACTGATGAGGAATGAAAGAGCAGGATTATTCCAAGATGACTGAATTCTTTGTGCTGAAGAGATAGCAGCGGAGAGACAGGAAGAATGTAAAACACTTCTAGTTGAGGACACTCATCTTTTGATCCACTGCCTGTGACCAGAGACTGTTCTTAAATACAGCTAAACATTTATTTAAAAAAAGGCAACAACTACAGAGAGATTGTGCTTTTATAACTAAATTGGATGTCAAGTATTCTTAAAATATAAGAATAAGAATCTTGACCACTTGTTAAGTAAGAAGGTGAGAAGAGAAGGGGCTGTTATTAATAATCCTTTATCAACCCTGACTGATCACACTTCCAGCTGTATTTCCGTTGTTTAGTGTCAAGTTATATAAACACCCATCTGTTTTTGTTTTTTTTTACTTTTTGAATCTCTTCCCTCCATTCTAAAGCAGCCAATCACAACCACTAACTGGGAAACAGGAAGTGACGTCCATATTTACAGTCATCAACTGCAACACAGGGCTGCGGCTTTCCACGTAGCATCTGGTGGGAGTTGGGATATCAGCATGATGCAACAGCTGGGTAACGGTCACAGGCACTCATCTGCTGTTTCCTATTAACCGTCCAGTTGCCGCAGCGAGACTCAAACGAGACTCACATCACAGACCAGGACGAACGGACACACAGATGCTTAGCAGAGCGCAGAGGGAGAAAGACAGTGGACGGATCATGGCTCATTCTCTCGTCACACTCATTTCCACTTGGTCTTATGATGAGAGCCATGCTTAGCCCCAGTCAGGGTGGGGCTGGCTGTCTGCATGGAAACATCTCACTGTAATGACAATAAGCCCACTTGATAAATTCTAAATTTAAAATAGGTATTCGCGGGGATAATTACTGTAATCTGTCACATATCACAACTCATTGAGTAAACAAAAACAGACCTCCGTGGGAATCAAACTGAAAATACTTTTGTTTAAATTAATTATATTTTTGTGTCCAATGGGCTCTTTAAATGGAACTAACTATAAATGCCAAAAGGAAATTATTTCTGATTTTACTACTGCAGCAGTTACTGTACCTACTGAAGTAGAAGATGTTGTGGTCAACACAAAGCTTCTGGACATTGGGAACATTTAATGGTAAAATAAACGTGGTTTCTTGAAATGTACATCTCTATATATTTGATATTTGCTGACAGAACAACAACAAAAATTACTTTGTACTTAATATTTCTTGTTTAAGAAGACAATACATTTAAAATTTTGATTAAAAAAAAGAGAAAATAAATTTACAAATTGCCCATCTGAATTGGCTTCATTTACTAAAGAAACAAACAATTTGGGCATCTAAGGCTAAGCAATCTAAGCTTTAAATAATGAAATGAGGTAATGGATCTGGAAAATGTAAAATATTTCCATATCGTAAATGTCATTTCTATATTTATCCAGAATATAAAACGATTAAATCAAATTAAATAGTTTTCCAGACTTTTCAAGAACGTGTGGAAGTCATTTTGCTGACCGATACCAACTTCTGTCTTTCACTGAGATCAGACCTGCCAATTCACATCTTCTCCCAAAGAACTATAACACATACTTTGTGTCCATTTTGTTTGTGTATTGCAGGTGCCTTGATTGAGGTGACCACATAAAGTTATTACTATTCAATTAAATTTAATTTCACTTCAGTGACAGTAGACAATCCTTATCAGCTTATTTATGTTGATACTTTAAAGAGTATGTCCTTAACGTGATCTGATATCTACCAAGCTCAAAAGCAAAAAGTGCAAAAGATGTTTGTTGATGAGTTTATGAGCTAATAATAGTGAAAGTTCCTGGTTATGATGCAGTTTGTGAACTGGGATTCTTTTTTGTGTGCTTAACGTATCCCCTGTGGGGAAATTGGGGCAGATTTCAGCCAAATGATTGGTGCTTCACTACTGAAAAGTGAAAAGACAAACAGCTCCCCGTCAGTCTGCCCTTTTCCCTCAGTGTCACTGATGTTAGGCCAGTCAGACAAGCATTTTCAGAATGAAATCGATAAGTAATAGGCAAGGGACCAATCCTGTGACCTTACAAGAACATCTACACACCCTGAGGGTTTCAAAGTACAATCAAGAGAACAGATTTAGAGTAAGACAGTGAACTCTGGGCAGGGAGACAGACAGACAAAGGATTCTCCCGTCCCCCATGGCTCTTCTACAGATTTACAGACATGAAAGTGTACAGCACCTATTGTTCCACTTTGAATGAGACAAAGAAATACTGGCCAGAGCTTTTCAATGATCTGAACCAGGTACTTACCAGGCTACATTTTTTCAATTCAGTGTGCTGGTCGATCCCAGTATTGATGCATCAATGTCGTAATATTTTATTCACCTATTAAGTTTTTTATGTTGCTGGTTAAAAAAACAATTTCACAGAGGCAACAGGAAATACAGACTTATAATATACATGACAATAAAGTGGCTCTTAAAGTCTACAAATATACCACCAAGGAAAAATTGTAACTATGTTGACTTCAGTTGCTATAAAAATGTTATATCAAATATGACTTAAAATAAATTTGACATCATAATTTAATGTCTTGAAATTGGGCCTCTGTCTCTGTCAGAAACTCATGCTCTTTCTGAACATCCACTGTCAGGATGTTCTCACAGCATCGCTCCTCTATTAACCCTTTAACAACGTCTTTACCAGCGCTGCACTGAGAAGTAGCTCATAAAATGAGCTCAACAGATGTGCAGTTGCACCAGGTGTTTGCTAATTGCTGTGGGCTAGTCTGAAGGAAATGAGTTGGGAGTCGGGAAGGAGAGGTGCTTTGTGAGGTGGAAGCCATGGGAGATTAAAGGATTTCTCAAACATGCATGAAAGAATCAAAGCAAAACTCTGATACAAAGAGCGAGAAAGAAGTGGTTTTAAGTTGCACTTCAACGGTTTCTCCCTTTGCTGGAAAGCACAGCACGAAATTAATAATACCTACATGTCCAAGTTTGATTGAGTTAACGGAATTATTCCACGGCGGCAGCGCGGCTATGCATCACATGTAGAAGAATCGTCTTTTTGCCCTCCAGCGCTGTCCGCATGCTCGAAATTTCATTATGTAAACAATAACATGCAGGGGGTCTATATTTGTAAATCTGATTATGATTAAGTCAGTGCCTCCCCAGCTATGAACCTCACCGCATGTCACTGGTGTGAAAATATAACAACAAATAATAAGAGGCTGTCACATGAGGAAGAGACCACCTTCCTACTTGGTTGCAAGTGATATGATTTTCTAAATCTGGATGGAGGTCAAATGTCACCACTAAAACATAACACTTCAAAACAAAACCAAGAGTATGAAGAAAATTATTGATTCTTCAGAACCTTTATTTCAGAATTCATCCTTATTTCTGCAGCTACACCACAACTATGCACCAACATTTATATTCTGCGACTGGACTGAACTACTATGGAGAGAGCTAATAAATCATTATGCTGTCAGGATAAAACCAGGAGTCTCTTAACCCTTGGCTACACAAGGGTATATATAGCTTTATGTGTGTTAGCGTGGCTATTAAATCCGGCATGTTAGTTAAAAAAAAAAAGTCTAATGCAGCAAAACAGAGCATATGGTGCAGAAAAGCGGTTTCACATGAACAGTTGGCAAGCAAAAACAAATCAGCAAACACCTCCATTTAGCCAGCATCAGTCCTGTCTGCTCCATTGTTATACCAAACACAATCCAGCAACCCCCTTCTGACCCTCCCACTGCCTTAAGACATAAACCCCCCCACATGCTCTGAGATCCATGTGTTCATGGATCCTGAGGATCGTACAGGAATATTATCCAAAATATAATGTACATTCAAGCAAAATGAAAGTAAAAATAAAAAGTATGTTTCTTCTAAACATTTTTAGTGGAACAGCCACCCGTATACACAGGCGCTCGTGATGATGAAGCGCTCATAAAAATTATGTTATTAATATTCCATGAGAATAATGAGGCACATGTCCTGCAGCAAAGTCTTTTTCTCTTCATGTGATTCTTTCTCTGAAGGGTGTGTGCTTAATGCTTAGTAGAAAAACATACTGAAGGATACGATTTCTTTCCTAAAACCACACAAAGGGTAAAGAATATTTGGGGTATAACAACACCTTCGAATTACTAAAGTGATAAGCAATAGTTATTTTTAACCCCTGAATAAATCTCTTTGTTGTGGCTGCCCATTTTGACACAAAAAATTTAAGACAAATCCAGCTTCTTTTTTTAATACCAGTGCCACAATTAATAACACTGCTAACATTATAGGTAATCAAAACATTACCTATAATGTTCATATTTTGTTTTTTCAGCAGCTTACAGTATTGTTTAATTACCGTAGTTATCCACGATGTCTTTGTTAGATTAAAATATATGTAAATATGACATGACACAGATGCCAATTTCTCTAAACCACTCGTAAACATGGCCAAGACAAAAGAACAAGTCATTAAAGTCAAGCAGAGGTAGATGTTTCAATCTTCCTAGGTCAGTAAACGGCTTCGGTAAGATTGCTACTCACCTAACTTGTCCAAGAATTTGCTGTTACAGAGCCTGAACACATGACCCCCCAAAAAATTTAACTCCAGCAATATTTTAAGTTTCATTTTTGTAAATGACCAAAGTGTCATATTTAACTATTATCCTGTATCCTGTCTCCTATACTTTATAAATATGACATGAAATGCTTCAAGATTAAAAACTGAACAAGATTAAAAACTGTATTTGTGAAGTTTGTGCACACTAACAGAGAATCTGACTTTGGTTCCGCTTTTAGTGTAATTTGAGTGAAGCAGATGTGCGTTGATCATCATAAGTGACAAAATAACCACAAGTTAATCTCTAATAAGGGAAATAGTTCAATTTTGAAACCAACTGGAACAGTAACACATATAGGTGGATTTTTATCTTGACACCACATAGTGTGGAGGGTGGAAACTGTTGGAGAATGTGAGCAAATATGGCTACAACAAGTGGTGGATTAAATAACATTTTTACACACATCCTTATGAGCGTTTCCAATGTGTGTGGTAAAAAAAACCAAACTCTGATGTGCATTCAGAAGGCTCTATCTTAACTCATTGTTAATAAACTGTTGGTTTGCATTACATTTGTATTGTATATAAAATCAAATTTAAACATACTGTGAATAGGATTGTGACGCTACATTAGATGATTTGCTGTGCTGGGTGCTCTTGTGGCTCTGCAGTGCTCCTGCTGAGTTGATAATGACTGACCCGTGGCGCTTTTACAGAAACATTAGTCTTTGACTGCCTCAGCCAAAAAGTTGATTATGGCTCCTACATTTTTACCACCCAGAGCAATAGCCTTGGCACCGGATAAAAATAGTCAACTCGCTCATACTGAAATCCACACTGCCACTTAGGAGGAAGGAGAAGAGGAAAAAAAATTACAAAACAGAAATGTTAGCATAACAAGACAATCAGGGGTTGGCAGAGCGGAAGATGGGAATAGAATCTGCAGAAATGAAGATCGATATCTGCTGTGGAAAGCACGAAAACACAGCACGTAATAAAGGGAACTCAGAGGGGAGTAGAGACTGTTACACCCCGAAACAGATGTGAAGAGTAGTTCCCTTTTATTCTTTTTTTTCTTTTTCTCCATTTCTAAATAATTAAATCTCGGAAAAGAAAACTCTGACACACCCCAGATGTTCAATAACAAGGGAGAGACTGGTCATCATGTATATAAAGAACTTTAAACTCTCTTCTTGTTTTCTTATTTACTCATAACTACTGTATAACTTAAGGCTTGTCTACTGACCAGTCTTTATTCTCTTGAGTGTGTCTGCACACATCCAGCAGCACCAACAGGCTACCTGACTCCCATAACCTTATTAATGTTTCCACTATGGCAGATTACAGAAATTAGATTTACTGATATTTTTAGCCAAGGACTCTCTGCTACAACGTGTTTAAAAAACGCCTTGAAACAAATGGAACAGAGTCACATATTAAGTTCCAAGCTAAGTTGTTTTCAGTCACAAGTAATGTTTCCCTTGCCACTGAAGTAAAATGAATTCACTTCCTAAACTTCCTACTATACACAATAGCCATGGGCAGGCCGGACGACAGTCACCAAAGACGTCCTACCTACACTCCAGAGCAGAGATGCACTATACATGAAAACTCAGCTCTGTGGTCAACAGATCTAAGCAAGTTAGGACAAGTAAAAAGACACATTTGTTCAACATTCTCATGCTGCACATCGTCATCATCATCATGAGATTTCCAGTTTTCAGGGAAAATAAGCGAGAGACGGAAGCTTTACAAGGGGAAAATAATTGACATTTGTTCTGTATGTTAGCTGGGATTCAGTGTAACCGGGTAATGGCCACATAGGCCGAGGTCTAGCTGCTTCCTCTTTGAGACTGCAGCTACAGTGCTGTGACACTGACAGTTTTCCTTTTAAATGCGAAGGCCTTTGGAGCGAACCGGCCGGCCAGCAGCCACATTTACACAGAGGGTTCTCAGGAGGAGGGAAAAGGCCGAGCTAAAGAGAATATAGAAAGGAGAGAGCAGCTGAAGCAGCCTGCATGGTAGCGTATGCACCAGGGAGGTTTTGAAAAGTTGTAGTTTCAAAACAGTTAAAGTTTTCTGTCATACCATGGCTATAGTTCAAACTTCTTTAGTAGAAACGTAAAACAGAGTGACGAGAGATCTCACTGGATCAGGGTTCCTACAAGTTTCAGTAAATTATTTTAAAGCTTTTACACCTTTTTAATAGTTTTTTTTTAAACACATGCATGTAATCATGCAAACATGTAATCAAACATGTAATCAAATCACAACATGTAATGGCTTTGAAAACTATATTTAACTTATAGTTCCTTACAACTATAAACTTATTTGTGGAGAAACCAGTCTATTTGTGCAACTTTTTTAGCATATGTAAAATATTTGAATAAAAATGCCTCATGTGAGGATGATATACATAGGGTAGCTCTGTAATGGTCATATTTGAGACACTATTGGCTGGCGTTTGCAAAGTAACCAATCCAGGAGCAGAATTAATTTCCTTGCTGCTGATTGGTTGTACCCAAAACCAAGACAAACACTGTTAGTTTCTACAGTTTCCACTGTGCATATCAAGTAAATTTGATGCTAGTACTAAAAAAAAACAAAAAAACTAGGAAGGTCTAAACATTTGTATCTTTTTTTTTAATGTTAATTCATATTTAACCTAAATTAAAACATAATAATAAATAAGTGCTGAATCACAAAAAAACAGCTGGGACAGCAAAAATTGTAAATTTACGTACTATTCTTCAGACTATCTATGTCTGAGATATTTGGTGAAATTTGCTGTTTAATGCAACTTGTAAGATTTTTAAAATGTAAAAAAATAAGTATCCACAAAGTTTGAAAATGCTAAGACTAACTTTTTCCCAAAAAAAAAGAGAAAACTTTGTTGTGAAAATGGGAATAATGAACAGAATTTTTTTCACTAGCTGGGTAGACTACACACAATCCAGGTCCTATCTTTGCTACGAAGTCTAAGAAGAATTTAATTTCTTGCTTAATTACTGTGAGTCACATTGTCAACATGACACTCACCAATATCACTGCATTTCGCATGTCTGCCTAAAATGTGCCACTCAATTAATATGCTGTAGTAGTTTAGCAGCTCTATGAAAAGGATTGCTTTCTTTTTTTAAGCAATAGCTATTAGATCATGTTGTAGATTTTTGTTTGAATTCTAGTTTGATATCCTGAAACAGTGATATTTTTATCCTGCTAGAGAATCTGATACCGGCCTGAACTTCATCCGCACCTCCAATAATGGCTCCCAATCAAAACATTTGAACTCTTGAAGCAGATGGGTGAGGAGTATTCAAAACTCTCTGATATGAATACAGCTCTGAACACAATGTGCAGACAGCTAACTTTAATGACTGGCAATTAACAGTTTTTTTTTATTTCTTTTTTTTTTTACACACGTTTTATTATTTGACCTAAATTCACAACAATGTGAAAGAAACTAACTAAAAAGCAAAAAGGACAGCATTACAGTTGAATAATCAATTATTGCAATTAATTACCAAAGTAGTTTGTTTTTATTTATTTTTGGAGATGTGATGATGACTGCAAAAAATATATAACTGAACACAAAGAGAGGGATGTAGGCCATTAACATCTGCCCCACGAAAACAAAGCCACTACATGAGAGGAGGAGGAGGGGGTCCGACATCGGGACACATTCTCAGATTTAGTTCGTTCATATTGAACGAACTAATAAGATTTCCCCTCGTAATGCACATTGAAAGCATTCAGACTGAAGACAGCTACTATCTGGTTCCGAAAACATAAACAAAGCGATCAATGTGAACGACCTTCATTGATGTACATCCCGTCTCGGTGACCCTCCGAGCGCCTTCTGCAGGATGCAACTCTGGAAAACCGTGGTTGAAGATTATAATATTCATCAGAATAAAAGAAACGACAGAAAATAAATGTGTTTTTTAAGATGGGGGGAGACTGGGTCGCTTAACAAAGGTGGAGCAGGGAGCCATCCAGCCAGTTAGCCGACAGGGAGTCAGACCAGCAGCATGTTTATAGGATATTTCTCGAGCTTCCTAATTATATTCGAGCACCCATTTCCATAAAGCTTTTAAAGTAAGTGAATTTACAGCGTGTCAACTCCGGGAATTTTCAATTGACACTGAAAATCCTCTGAATTCAGGAGATGTGCAGAAGAAAAGCTGAAAATCGACTCTTTCTCCTCTTTTTTTCCTCTCGGTCGTAAACTCCACGTGAGTAACGGTAAACTTTAAAGCTAAAAGCCATTTTAAAGCTGTTTATCGTACTGTTTTCTGAGTAAAAGTCAAGTCTACGCTTCACTTACCCTTTTCTTTTAGCTGCGAGTCGCTGTTGAAGGTGTGTGTAGAGCCCAGCCCTGAGAGCGCTGGCCTTCTCTTCCTCCGTTGCTCAGCAATAAGCTACTCCCCTGAAAATAACGGCGGGCGCATCAAAATGCAGGAGAGACTAAATACTGTTTCCGGTTACTGCTTTCAAAATAAAACCTAAGAGGAAATAAAATACAGAGAATTATTCCCGTGTACAATGCCCCTCTTTCTTTTACCTGTTTTTTTAATCTGGTGTTGCCATTGCACCCAAAATTTAGAAAAGACAATTTTATTATTTTCACAAATAGGAAAAAGGTTTCATAAAGCGCAACTGAATTTTAAAGAATATGTTTTGTGTATAATAATCTACTTTGGGTTTAATTTGTATAAGTACTTTATATTTTGAGGTATAGATAGCTAGATGCAGCCCAGACTCTTGAAGAAAGAGTAATCCTTAAATTTAAGGTTGAATTGAAACTAGATACCAACTTTAGTCTGATTTATCCAGCACTATGCTCCTTACACTGTCCACAAAAAGATGATGGGGGACTCCATCTTCATCAAATAAACACGCAAATAAGCAACAGAAAAGTTGATTAAGGATTTTTAACATTTAATTTGTCATTTCATCATTCCAATGAAATCGGTATATCTTATCTGAAATATTGTAGTTTAAGTAGAATCACTTTATTGATACTGTACATTTACATTCTGCCTTATCAAAGCCAAAAGTGTATTTGAAGTGGAAAACAATGTAAAAACGTAGGGTTATCTATCTATCTATCTATCTATCTATCTATCTATCTATCTATCTATCTATCTATCTATCTATCTATCTATCTATCTATAATATTTTATTTATATATTTTTATATTTTAGTTATAAAAAAATGAGCTCCTAGTGTTAAGAATTAAGTAAAACAAGGATTATGACTGATGAGTTGTGCAGAATTTACCGAACAGATGGTAATGCAGCTGACATCGCTGTTTGTGCAGGCTGACACGGAGGATTACAATATGAGAGCATCCCTCAATTTATCACGCGTAATCTTTCTTTTATTTTGAAATCCACCGTCGCCATTTCCCGTTGTGCATTTGTCAATGATCAGCTTGATCCAGTTCATCCTCAGCAGCAGTAGCGCCTGCGTCTACACAGTGGATGCTTCCAACTCAACCAGAAGCAATGTCCGCCAGAACCGGGTGGGCGGGTTTCCTGGCCGCTCTGCTCACTTTCAGCGGTCTTTTGTTACTGCAGCACCACCTGGGCTGCACAGCTGGCGGTATCTGTCCAATATTCTTGATCATGCCACATAATCTGTTCAATTTAATAGGGATTCAGAGGAGCCCTGCTGCAAATAAAAGGACAAGAGCAAGAAACATCATCGAATCCGTAAGGAAGTGGGAGTTTATTATTTATTTGTGTTAATACACAAATAAACTGTGGCAACTTTTAAACATATCTTAAAGTCTATTTTGTTGTTTTTTTTAAAAAAAACATTACACAGATGAACCACGCATCTAATATAAATTCAGTAAAAAAGAAATGAACACGTAAATTTTTAAATACAATTTGAAATATTACGGTTTATTAGTTTTCGTCAAAAAGGACAGGCAGAAGTGTAAATTTAGTTTGATGTCTTTTTCACATTTCAGTAAAACCTACCTAAAATCAATAATAATAATAATAATAATAATAATAATAATAATAATAATAATAATTGGCTGCAGAACTGGGTGCCTGAACAGGAATATAAAAGTTTTGTTTTTCCATTTTCTCTCTTTTAAAAACATGAAAATAAAAATGAAATCAAAGCAAACCAGTAGCTAAAACCTACATAAAGATAAAATATTTCTACAATTCCACAATGTTTTCCTTTCCTTTCTTTTAAGTTTGAATTTCCGTCACTTTCTTAATACTCTTACAAAGAAAACTAGATTTTCGTTTCTTACTTTGCCATTTCATTTTATGAACATGGAATTCCTCAAATGATAAAAGTGTTTTTAAAAAAATTCAAAATCCTGTTGTTTTTGTCAGATTTTCTGACGTAATGACGTTTCTTCTCTGGCAACGCAAGAGTGTTAAATTTCTACATGGGCACAAGCCGTAGGAAAAAAAATGACACGTTTTTAATTTGAGTTTTATTTTAAACCTGAAACAGGGTTCAAATAATTATCTGTCTTTTTTTTTTTTTTTTAACTAAAAATTTTTAAATTCTTTAGATTAATCTCAGAGATTAACCTTTCACAATTTCACGCCACGACTTTTTGTTATGTCTAGTCCGGTAGATTAGGTAGAATAAATCAAGCTAACCCATGTCCGTTGGAAAGGGGCGTTAGAAATCTGAGCAGGAATGCGTAGTTTCGTGTTTTGAGTAGCGAATAGACAGAAAACATGGAGGACAAGCGGGACGTTCAAACTTCCAAACGACACGGCAGCTACAAATCGGTATTATCTGCTGGTTCTGCCATGGCCATGGAGATTAAGCGAAAGAAAATACGTGAAAGCTCTTTCTTCCTACAAAAAGAGGTGAGTTTGAAGAGACAGCGTCACGGCTTTGTTATGGATGTCGTCAGGGTGAGAATTATATTGACAAGTCCGGAGGGGTTGCAAAGTCCAATAACGCTAGCACAATGGAGCCGACATATGCGGATTTCATTGCACTGTTTTAATAATATTCCCTTTTTCAGCAGAATGTTTAACTTTAAACAATATTGCTCTTTATTTCTCGAGCTTTGTTCTTGAAGGAAGCATCGGCTTCCACAGATGCTCTGCATTGTGTCTACTTTGTCTTCATTTCTCTGTAACACGGTGCGAACTGGTCTGATTTTAGGCTAAATGCACGACGGCCAAGTCTTCTGAAAGACACCCTGCAGATAATAGAGGACGCTAATTTGTTGCACATACGAGAGGTTACCATAAAGCTACAGGTGCAAATTTCACTCCCTACATGGAAAATGATGATTTCTGGGTTCCAGAAAACAATAGCTGAGTGTTTATTCATATCTTTATCATAATTAATAAGCACCGTCATAAAGGAAGTGCATCAAACTCAAACAAAATATAACTTTTCAGTTTTAACAAGAGTCCACTTGAATTTTTCCTCAGAGATCATCAGTACTCCATTGTTGGTAGAAGACCTAACATTTCATCACTATCTCTAATAATTTCATGTGTAGTTTGCATGCTCATTTTTAGAAACCACCTAATTCTGAGTTGCTCTTAATTGAGAGATGTTTGCTTTGAGTGCTACTTTTTATTTTTTGCTTTTGGAACCACTGAAGAGCTGCTTGATTCCAGATGACCGATATCGAATCCATTTTTTATTAGATGAAGTCTTTAGTAGGTCCAGATTTCATGTTGTCTTAATTTACATTCTCTTGCATTTGTGTTTTTGTTTATATTGTCGCTTCTTTCCGTGGAATTGCTTCAAAGATGTAAATAAACATCGGTTGTCAATATCAGTCAAAAAGTGATAAACGGTAACTGATTCTGAGATTGATGCCGAAATATCGTGCATCCCTAAATTAAAGGTTTGGGTAAAAAATGGGTAGCTTTATTTAAAATTGGCTAAAAAAAAAGATGATTTCTTCAGATCTCAAAAAAGTTTAACATTCTAAGATTTTTATTGTTTTAAGTCTAATTGTTATAGCTGAGAGACAACCAAAGCCATAAAGAAAGCCTGTATTATTGTGTTAATGTCAGTTCTTGTCATAATCCGAGAGCTCTTTTTTTTTTTTTCCTACAAAAAGATCAACATGTCATATGACCTTTAGTGTATGTGGTTTGTTAAAGTCTTTAACAAAGCCTTGGTCATTCATCGTCAACTTTAATACATTGTTAGCCTCCGTGTCCAGGTGTGTTACAACCTCATTGTGCATGTCTTAATGTAATTCATTCTGTCCATTAAGACCACAGACATAGAAGAGAAGGTTCGGTTTGAGACGAGAATGCGCGAGGGGGCGTACAAGCTGCTGCTGGCTTGCAGTAAAAGGGAACAAGTCCTCAACGCTTCCAAGAACCTGCTGACCTGCAGCGCCAGGATCAAAGCCTACCTCGCCCAGCTGCAGCGGGAAGAAGGGGAGCGGGACGTGGTGGGAGCAGAAAGAAGGTAAAGAGTTTGGCGAAAGCCACGGCATTATGTGAAAGATGTGTAAAAACATAAGCTTCCAATACAGGAAATACAGATCTTAACTTTGAGGGAGCAAATTCTGGAGGAAGATGATTAATGGCAAAAATAGATGACGTTTTCAGAAAAGAAGGTGTTGATTTACGTACTGTCTCTGCTCCACAGACTCGCAGAGGGTCGTTCACCATGTCTTGGGACGGTTGCAGTTACTGGTAAGACTATTTTTTAGTAAACATTTGTGGCGTAAAAGAATATTTGTCCTGCCGAATCTTCAATTTTTCCTGTTTGTTTTACATTTTCATGTTAGCTGAGAGCTCTTCATAGTAAACTTCCACTTTTTTCCCTTTTTCTTTTATGTAGGCCTGCGTTTTCCTTTGATTTGGAGGGATTCAGACCATTTTAGTAATAGAGGAAGTATGTTCGCCCACTGCTTTTTATATCTTTTCATTTTGCTGTTCTTAGATACTTTCTTAGATACTAATACATGCTGCACCTCCTCTGTGTTTGGCAGGCTCCCGTCGGGTGGCGGTGTTCTGCCTGATGCAGATTGGCTCTGAGGTGTTGGACACTGAAATGGTCGTGGTGGACAGATCTGTCACTGACATCTGCTTTGAGGGACTCACTCTCTTGTAAATATGTTTTGCATATTTTATTTTCCCATTCATACACTCGGAAAACAAACGCTTATTTGTTTTTGTTTTAAACTATGTTTATGGAAACTGAATTTCAAAATATTACACAATATTGTTTTTTTTCTTTCCAGATACAAATTTTTTATTTTTTTTTAATATTCACTGACATGTCATTCGACGGCATTACTAACCACACTATTTTTAATAATTATCCAGTGTTTGTTGTGTGCATCTACATACTTGATATATTTTAATTTGACTTAGATTCTTTCTTTGTAGCAAAGATGTAGTTCCCCAGTTTGAACTAAAGGTGGAGCTGTGGAGCTGTTCCATGGAGGAAGAGCTCACTTTACCAAACACACCAAAGAAACTTGCAAAGAAGCTGCGTAACTCCTTTGGAAGGAGCTCTGGAAAGAAGCTCTGCTCCCTGCTGGACACTCCAGATCCCGACACCTTCCTGCTGGACAACCCATTACCTTTGTATGTATTTATATTATCTAACAAATCCTGCACCGTCTCTTGTGTTTTCTCATTTAGATATATATATTTTTTTCTGCTGTTTTGACTCTGCAGCTCTGTACAAATCTGAATTTTGCATGGGATTTCAATGCAAATCCCATGCACTCCAAATATCCAAATAAGGCTTAAATAAATATGGGTGGTAGTCTATATTTAACCTTCAGATATTGATAGACTGTTTTATGGCAATAAATGTGATCAAATGTTTGTATTTAAATGTTCCTACATCAATCTTGTGTTGATCTGAGGGTGAAAAGTTTACTAAAATTTGTTTATAGAACTCGACTGGTAGGATAAAGTGTTTTTTATTTTAAATAAAGGGTCAGTACGATTGAAGAGTGCTCTATATTTGTGTCTGCCCTCAACCAGGGGAGCCAAATACAGCCTGCTGGCCTGCACAACACTCGGTCTGCCTGATGCTGATAGCAGCTTTCAGTCTTACTCCCTCATTGTCTACCAAGGCGGTAAGAAACAAAGACACACACTTTGTTATTTATGGCCTGTGAAGAGTTTACTGTCTCCAGCTCATAAATTGAATAAATGTCACGATAATGATAGATTATTCATTCATCATTTTAATAACACTAGCAGAACTGAAAGCTAAATGTACAAGTAAGAACATGTAGTTGAGGTTTTTCTTTTCTTTCCTTTTGAGATGTTATGTTAGTGCTTAGGATCTTTCTTTATCTTGCTTCAATTCAAGTTAGTGAAATTCAAATAACTTTACTTATCCCCAAGGGGCAATTTCAAGGCACATGAGTATTACAGATACACTAAAGAGTGATGGCTCAGACAACAGAATTAATCAAATTAACACATAGCACTAATGCATATAAATATAGAAAGTAAAATAAAATTTTTCCATGCAAGGTTTTTTTAAAAAAAATTTTTTTTAATTATTACTTTTTGCAAATTTCACATCCAAAATATACGGATTCCGTCGGATGACATTGGAGGGGAAAAAAAGGAAAAGGAAAAATAACGTAATAACTCATTGCAATGACTTGTTTGATTCGTTGGCACGACTGTCTCGTGATGAAATGTACAACTTCCCTGAGGTCGGCGTACTGTTTGCGTTGAAGCTCCTGCTTTTTAGAAGCCGAATTAAGAGTCTGTTGCTAAGAATTACCGTAATTTCCGGACTATAAGTCGGGACTTTTGTCACACGCTTTCAGCCCTGCGGCTTATACAAAGATGCGGCTTATCTATGCATTTTTTTTTCCTAATGGCCACCAGGGGCGCTCGAGCAGAAAAGGTAAGAGTGAGACAGGTGGAATATATGTGTAGAGGAAGACGCAAGTT
>CAEGAG010116101.1:0-57909 GCA_903067065.1 Brachyrhaphis terrabensis | reverse complement strand
AGCACAGCACTAACAGGGCTGGTTAAAAAAAACATACCGGTGAGAGCCGTCTTCATCTTCCTCCTGAGCACTGAGACTTGTTACGTTACATTAAACTTGCGTCTTCCTCTACACATATATTCCACCTGTCTCACTCTTACCTTTTCTGCTCGAGCGCCCCTGGTGGCCATTAGAAAAAAAATGCATAAATAAGCCGCATCTTTGCATAAGCCGCAGGGTTGAAAGCGTGCGACAAAAGTCGCGGTTTATAGTCCGGAAATTACGGTAATCTCACACTGAAAAACGATCAAAATCTATTCTTTGATCAAAGCTCCTTAAATAAATGGAGAAAAATATTCCACATTAAAAAAAATAACAGGGTTTAACATCAGTAAAATCTCTAGTCCCACCATAACTGACACACAAAACAATTCCTATGCAACTAAATCAGACTGTCTAGGAACTTTTAATGACTAACTTATGTCATCTAAATTAAAGCAGATGTGAGTTGATCAACATGAGTGCCCATAACTGTGAAGGGTGTTGTATATATTTATTTTTCTAGGCTACATATTTGAATCTTAATGAAGTTGTATTTGTGTTTGTACACATCTATATGACTATGTGAAAGTTCTTTGAGCAACTTTCACAAAGTTCCTCAAACTTTGTGAATATTTTCTCAATCTCTTGGCTATGGTTACATTTTGGCAGCATTCAATACTTAAATAGGCTGACAACATGTCAACACACAACCAGGTGAGTCAGTAATTAAACCCCTACTAAATAATGAATGATTGTAAATGTAAAAATTTGAACAACAATGATGCATTTTAGTACCTTTAGCTGCTGCAGACTACATTATGAGGTTAGATGTGTTCATCAGATGGTTATTCACTTTGGTAATGCAAACAATCCCAGTGAAAGGTAAAGCACACAATTTAGATCTATTAGACCTGAAGTCTAAGAGGGGAACCAGTAACTGGCCAAAGAACCTACTGTAAGGAGTTAAACCAGGGGAAAATACACATTAAGTCATCTGACACTTAAAAAAATACACAAATAATTTTGTTTAAATGTGGATCTTTGTTTAAAATGTCACCTAATTCATATGACATGGAACCCACCTCTGTTTTTTATGTTTAAATCTGCTCAACTCACCTTAAGTCACTCTGCTTAAAAACTGCATTAATGAAGAAATTAGCTGCACATTTTTGACCCATGTTTTAGTTTCAAGTAATCAGATCTGAGTGTCACACACTGACCTTGACTCACCCTTTTAATGGATGCAGCTGATTTCAGGAATGTACCATAAAGTTGGAGAGAAAGATTGAAACTGATTTCTCCGTTTCAGCATGTTTGTATTCTGTGATTCTTCCGTTACTTGTCATTTTTCTCACCAATCTAAAACATGTCTACACCTGCTGCCCTTGTGCGCCGGATTTCTCTTTAAGGGGTGTGGTTTCGGTTGCCGGAGTGGCGGCTGCAGGAGCTGCTGCAACAGTCGCTGCTGGCGCCTCCACCAGCGGGACCTTCTCTTTCTCAGGAGAAGCGGCTTGAAGAGTTACGGCAGTGCTGGAAGTGGCACCAGGATCCTCAGCGGAAGAGGTGGCAGGAGGCAGAACGCCACCAAATTCACGGGCGATCTCATCAAATGTCTTCCCCTTTGTCTCTGGGACTTTGATAAATGTGAAGATGAAAAAGATGATGAGGAAGGCAGTGAAGATGAGGAACACCCAGGGTCCACACCACTCCTGTGGAGAAACAGGAGGGAAATCAGAATAACTGCACTGCAAAATCTTACCAAGTAATTTTCACTATCTTCTAGTGCAAATGTCTTTGTACACATGAAATTAGGCAAAACTAACTTACAAGTAACTTTTCAGCAAGATATGGTAGCTTATTTTCAGTAAATAATTCCTAAATATTGATAAAATGTGGTACTTCCACTGACAGGTTATCTTCACATAACATGGGAAAAATGTCTTTTTTAATGAAAAAAATCTGAAAGGGAAACTAGTACTTTTTTCGATGTTGAGGAATTATTTACTGCAGTGCAAACAAGTTCCTGTATCTTGTTCAAACATCCAACCTAACTTGTAAGTTAGTTTAGTCTTAAATTCAAGTGAGCTAAGAAATTTGCATTAGAAACTAGACAAAAAATACTAAGATTTTGTGGTTTTGCATTGTGATTATCCCCCTCATCCCAGAGTAAACAAAACAAAACAAAACTCATACAATCTAGCATGAAATAAAGATTTTAGTGTTCAAAACCAAGTCTAAAACAGAAAAATAGAAACACTAGAAGTGTAAACTAAATGTAACCAATCAGGGCAGCATTCTCTTTTCTTACCACTAGTTTAGGAAAGCTCATTCCAACAAGGAAATTGGCTGTCCAGTTGCAGCATCCTGCTACAGCCATGGCCGCAGGACGGGGCCCCTGGGAGAAAAGCTCAGCCACAATGAACCATGGAATGGGACCGGGGCCCAGCTCAAACATAGCCACAAAAAGCATGACAGCCAGGATCGCCACGTAGCTCATAGCTGCAATGTGCTTCTGCTCAGAAAGTGGGGAGAAAGAGGAAATGATCAAAACACACATGAGAGATTCACTGGCGGAAAATTTGATTAGAAGCTAATGACAATGAGAGCATCTGCTGCAGAATACACAGGTCTAATTGTCTCTCATGACTCTTTGTATCTTTGTTATTTCTCATTTCAGGAACCATGTTTAGTATTCTGTCAACCTAAACCAAACATTACGGCAAAAAGACATTAAACTATCGCAGAAGTTCAATATTTTATGAGCTGAAACTGCAACTAAATTATCTGAAAGTAAAAAAATAAAGTCCATTCGAACTATCTACACTGCAAAAACACAAAATCACAAAAGTATTTTTTAGTTTCTAGTACGAATATCTTATTACACTTGAAATAAGACAAAACTAATTCACAAGTAACTTTTCAGCAAGACACACTAGCTTGTTTTAAGTCACTAATTCTTGAATATCAATAAAGAGTACTAGTTCCACTGGCATAGTATTTCACATATAAGATGGAAAAAATGTCTTGTTATAAGTAAAATAATTTTCCAGTGGAACTAGTACTTTTTATCAAGAGTAAGGAATTACTTAAAACAAGCTTTTATATCTTGGTGAAGTTACGTCTAAGCTTTGTCTTATTTCAAGTGTACTAAGGTACTTACACTGTAAACTATACCACAAAATACTTGGTAAAATTTTGTATTTTTGCTGTCTGTCTGTCTATGTATATAAATATTTGATAATATCTGTGCATCCACCCACCAACAGGAGGGAGACTGTCATCACCAGGGCACTGACAGCCATTCCTCCCAATCCCAGGAGATGGAGAGTCCTTCGTCCAGCCTTTTCCACCAGAAAGAGCTGAAGGACAGAGAAGGAGACTGTGATCCTCTGTAGAATAGACCTAAATGCAGGCAGGAAATAAAGCATTTGCTGAGTCACTTACAGAAACAACGGTGAAGATAGTATTGACAATTCCGGCTCCTATTGTGGCATAGATGGGTTGCTTCACTCCAGCTGAGCTAAAGATCCCTGTGGAGTAGTAAAACACCTGAGAGATACGTACAGGAAAGAAAAAAGAAAAGAACATTGTGGTTAAAATGCAACTTATAAATTTTAGAAACAGGCTTTTAATGTTTTTTATTCATAAACCATAATCTCTGACAGAAAACTAAAGTAAAAATAATAAATATAAATGAAAAAATAATCATCATAGAAACGTTGAACTCACGTTATGGGAACTTTTTCATATATTCTTATGTTTTCCTATTCTGATTTATTCTTGATTTTCTCATGTTGTCCTATGTCACATCTGTACTTCCTGTATTTATGGTTAAAAAAACGGCAACTGTAATATTTTTTGGTTATAATGTCAATAGTTGAATATCAAGTATAATAGAGCAGAGCTGTGTGTTTACAAAGTGTGAGCATGTGAGAATGTTTCTCCGCACTCACAGCATTGATTCCCGATAGCTGCTGGGAGAGCTGCAGCATGACGGCGATGAGGAGGGGCTGCCTGTAGGCCGCTGAGCGAAACAGCTCAGCGATGGTCACCTTCTTCTCTATTGCCATCTTGGCGCTCTCCTCCTTCATCTCCTGGAGGTCTTTGCTCACATCCTCCGTGCCACGTAGACGAACCAGAGCTGTCAACAGAATTATATAGCAGGATGAGTCACTTCTGATGGAGATGGACTGATTTTGAAAGAGAGAGTTATATAAAACAAGTTTTGACAGCAATAGAAGGAGAAGTGAACTCCTGAGTAGCAAAGTCTGTTTTAAAATGATGGGGGTAAAAAACAGCTTCCTGACTTGTCTAACCTCCTGTGTTTCTAGCAGCATTTGCTAAAGCTCCTTCCAACCTCCGATTGTTTCTGTTTTTAACAGATTCACGAAGCTCCACTACTTACTCCATTTATGGCTCATTTTTTGTATGCTATCCTTTTCCATTCTGCTCCAGATTCTAGCTTGTGCAAGCAATCTGCAATAATAGTGAGAGATCCAGCTTTTTTCTAAGATTTACTACTTTTGGTTTGGTTCCCTCAGAAGAGCTCTTACACCTCTCAAATGACTCTTCATTCATCAGGTCCCAGTTATTCTTTCTTCAGGCACAAGCACACCAGTGGCAGAAAATCACTGCATCTGAAGCTGTGGATAAACCTTCATTCAGCAGCTCTATTTAAAGAAAGAAAGGCAATTTGATGATCCACAGTTCTTATTTCAAACAGCAGATGGCACTGCAGATAAAATCTACCTATATTTAACAACAGGTTGCAGAAAAACTGTAAATGTGAACAGTGGATCCCCAACAATGCAAAGTGATGCTATTTAGTTAAATACACAATTGTAGATGACTTTCCATTACTTGCAGATTTAGAGTAAAATGAAATTGCAATTTCAGATCTGCATCTGTGAGGGGCACAGCTTTGTGCAGGTATTAATGGAGTGACCCGTCCTCCATTAATACCGCATGTAGAAGCAGTAAAAGCAGTAATCTATTAGCATCTACCTTTGCGTGCTTGTTCCTCTTGCTTAAGGTTGATTAGAAGAAAGCGGGGACTCTCAGGACAAAAGGGCAGCAAAATGCACTGCAGCACAGCAGGGGCTACTGTGAGGGCCAGCAGCAGGGGCCACAGCTTGTCAGAACCCAACAGAACCTCCAGACCAAAGATCTAAAAGGAAAAGACAGCAGAACTAATTTCTGAACTAATTTGAGTCTAGGTGGTTGTGCATGTGAATGCAACCCAATTCACATGATTCATTTCTGTGTATTTTCTTGAAAGATCATTTATTTATGTCACTAAATTGTTGAATAATCTACCAAAAGCCATTATTGATCTGTTTTTTAAGTACATTTAAAATACATTTGATTTTGCATCTGCTCTGGTTCATTTCATCATTGCTTTTGATATTTGTTGCTGCCTTGTATAATTGTGTCTTTATGAGATTTATATATGGGCTTTAATCTAATTATTTTAAAAAATAAATATAGGAAAGTCATTAATTATAAGAACTTGAGTATTTGGAAGTGAGTAAAGTTTCGAACCTGAGCAATCAGGATGCCCACCACCACACCGAGCTGATGCAGAGTACCAAATGCTCCACGAAGAGGTGTTGGTGACACCTCCCCCACGTACATGGGAGTCAGCCCGGTGAAGAGGCCGCAGAACAGGCCGATGACCAGACGACCCGCAATCACCATCTCATAGGAGGAGCAGATGGTGGAGAACCCCATGAGGAGGCCTCCGATCACAGCCAGGATGTTCACCAGGAACATGGAGCGCCGTCTGAGGAGAGGAAGAGTAAAAAAACATTAAATGGACAAAAACATGAACTAGCGGTACAGAAAATAATTTCTGGCTGAAGACTCTCAAATCTTTAAATGCTAACATGAAATTGTATCCCCTACCTGCCAAATCGATTGGCCATGACGCCCACACTGAAGGAGCCCACCATGCCGCCCACGCTGAAGATGGCAACAGTGACACTCCAGACGATGGTACAAACCCCTGAACTGATGGGCTCGTTGTAACGCTGCAACCAGGTTTGGTTGAAGAATGACCGTAGTTTCTAAATAAAAAGTAGATTTATGGGGTAAGATGAATATTTCTCTCTCTTATTCTCGATTTAGTGGTTCCACAACCGAAACTAATTGGTTTTGTACATATCAGCTTTCAATTAAACATAAAAAACATATTTTTACATTTTTTCTTAAAAAGAACAAGTTATTGGCTAATTTAAGTTTAATAGTAGCTACTGTTAAAATGTGATTATGGTTGGGTAATTATAAAAGAGAGAACCTGTTTCAGCCCCCATAGCCAGATTATATGTGTTTACAGCATGAATATTTCAAAATTACAACATTTTCAGCTGGATGTTTCAAGAGAGAAACTTTAGGACTTAACTATATAAACTTTACTGAATCTATTTTGTCTTGCACGTCATATAAATAGAATTTGTAATGACTAAACCATAAAGTGTGATCTTTGTGATTGGATAACAGTTAATAACTATGAAAGAGCTAGCAAGAAAAAACCTGCCACCATAATTAAAACTCTTAGGGTGAAAGTTCAAAGGATAAAACTCCCAGTTGAAATGCACTTCATACTGATTTATTTCCTGCAAAATAAAAGCACAAGACCTGAGAATTATGACCCTTGTTCTATTCTGCCTTTCTCCATTTATTACAAGGACTATTAATCATTGGTGTTTGCTTCCTCTACAAAACACCAACTAGATCAGTCAGTTAATACGTTTTGATAAACAGCCTTTAGATTGTGACCCTTTCTTGTTTTATGTTCTGGTGAACGTGATCTCAGCATGAGATGTACATACTTAGGTCTTTTATTACTGCAGAGCAGAACAGGCAGTAGCTACACTTTTAGTTAGCATCTAACTGGCCTGAAGATTTAAATGTTTAGATCCATTTCACTTTTGAGGTGGGTGACCATCTTTTGTTTATAGCATTTGTGAAGCACTAGAAAGATAATTACAGTAAATTCAAGGGAAAAGTGTATTTATCTTTCTATAAAGATTTTTAAAAATTATCATTAAACTGACAATATTTACATAATAGTATTTTTTATTTCTTTTGGCAGTGAGAAAATGTATTGCCTGATTTGCTTTCTTTTTCATCTGAATATGCTAAACAGCAAGATTTCTGTTAGTATCTTGGTCGTAAACTTCACCAACCTCTTCCGGAGCATTGATGACTCCTGTGTTGTAACCAAACTGCAGAGAGCCGATGACAGCCGTGCCCAGCGAGAACAAGAGATAACCCGTTACTTGCTTTCCCTGAGGGGCAGAGTGATGGAAAGAACGGGAACAAGAAGGATAATTGAGGTTGATGGGGTTGATGCAAAAAAATAAACAAATAAATATGAAATCTGAGATCTTAATGGAAATGTAAAATACAGAGATAAGTTGGATGCAATAAGCTGGGATGCTGGCAGCAAACAGGTCAGTGATTCAGCAATATAGCATTGAACTCACTCTAAAGCTTGGCATCCCCACATCTACTTGCTAATAGGTACAAGATCTTCCACAAAATACAAGTAAAATGAGAAATAAGTCAAATTACAAAAACAAATGTTTGATTTTTCTTCTACAGCCTTGCAAAAAAGATGAAGATGGTCAAGCTAATTCAGTGTCTCTGTGATCCACAGCATTCATGACTCGGTTTGTCTTTTTCCTGAACATAATTGAATAAATTCAGATGAAATTTGTTTCCACGGCCATTTGCTGTGACACAGCCTGGCCCTTTTAATATTATTGATTTATCTGCGTAATTAAAGAAAACCATGTTTGAATGCTTACTGGGCTTCGGCAGAGTTCTAAAGAATGTATTCCATTCTATTTTGCTTCTTTTTTATTATTATTATTTTTACCTCTGCATGTTAGAACATTTAACATATGAAGAAAATACAATACTACATTAACACAAATAATAATAATAAAAATAATACTTCCATATCAATAAATAAATAGGCACCACTGTATTCAAGATAAATACAGTGGTGCCTAATGTTCATGATAAAATCTTGAACATTTTCAAAAGCTGGAAGGTCAAACAAGTAATAAAAAGATGGAATGCATTCCAGTGCAACTGAGGTTTGATTTTCAAGACGAATTTTAAGTTATTAAATTTTTTATTAAAACTGAAAAGCTTGTAAGTTTTGTATGTAGCTAATCTTACAGGTAACTTATTCTCCACATAGCAGAATAGAAAATTTATTATTTCCACATCTATAATTTTGAACAATTAATTCATGATTAGACCTCAATAAACAATGGCAAATAAAAAAAAGAACATTAAAATAAATTTTCAGTTAAATCCATGGGGAGCATTTAGTTTAAAATCTAATTATTGGACAGTTGGTTAGACTTAAATTTTGTTATTTTAATTAACTTTAAATGGAATCACATTACATCATGAGGTTGAAAAAGTCCATGGATAAACACCCTTCTTGGGGTCAAGTACACATTTCTGACAAAAGCAAAAGTCATTCTATTATCCAGCCCAGACCATGAAAGGTTTATTAAATGACTCTTAACATATAGTATTAATAAATAATGCACCTCATGTGATTTAGTGGCTGGGCCAGACTGAACGATGCTTCAGCAAAAAGTCTGTAGCTGAGAGACAGAGAATGCTGACAGGGCAGAACTGGCTGCTGCTATATGAGACGACAGAGATGTGGGTCGACCTCAGGTGATCCTCTGCCTCTGCTTTAGCAATATCACAATAAGGTCAAACAATATTAGCAGAGCGAATACATTGCAGTTGTTTTAGGTAAAGGGTATTGGCCAAACTGAATCAGTTTGGGGAGGAAAGAACAGAGGCGTTGATGAAAACCTCAATATATAATCAGTCAGGTTGGATTTTTTAGGTCCGATCTAAACTAATCAGGTAGCAGTTAAACAAAAAGCACTAGTAGATTGGTTGGACATGGGATTTGATGATGTGGTGCTAGCTGGTAGAACCGTTAGCAATTTCATAATTTGAAGCAATAAATGTGTGACAGCCATATGAGATATTGAACTTGGGGCTACTTAGAGGCTCCTGAATTTTCATGACTTCAGGGGGGTGTTTTTGTACATGTTCAATTGGAACACAAAAGCTCTCTTCCCCCATTGAGGTTGCTTGGAGGCAGAAATGACAATAAATTTCAGACAGAAGCTGCAGCAGTAGAAAAAGACTGCTGAAGACAAGGAAGATTGTCTGGCTGAGAGCTGTGAACCCCAGACTTGAAGGCATGTGGATATTAAAAATGGACTTTGCATCTTTAATATCAGACTCTCTTAAGGTCAGAGAGTCTGACCTCTGACCTTAATAGTGAAGCTGAGAATGCAGTTTGATGTGAGTGAACAATACCCTGAGATGAAAGTATAATACTCAATACTTCTATAAAACATACACAGTGGAAATTCTGTGCAAATTTATAGCCTGAAAGAATTTCTTTATTTGATTTAGACTGAAAAACAAAGTTGTTTTCCCTAAATTACTTTTATTGATGGGTGAAGCTTTTACTTATTTATATAGGTTTAAATAAATGTTTGTTTTACTGTATTTCATTTCCCTTTTGCTGAAAACATTGCTTTCATTTTCATATTTACCATACAAATCACAATATCTACCATAATTTTAAAACAACCTGCTGACTTCATATTCAATATTAGTTGTTCAAAACTTTTTAAAAAGACAATTTAAATCATTTAAATTACTAACATAAAATGAAAGATCATCATTATTGGTCATTTAGATAATTTTTTCCTCCACAAACATTTGAACAGTCTGCTACAGAAGAAAGCAGATTTCTCCACATTGTGTGTCTAATTTTTAGAAAAGAGACATTACTTGACTTTATGAGCAGTACAACGTCATTTTATTTATTCATACAGTTGCAATAAGCCATTGATTAATTATTTACAGTGATTGAATGTTCGTGTGAATAGAAACATGGACGTCTAGTGGGAGACTTCCATACAGTAATTATACATGTCAAATCCTGTCAAAGTCTAAAAATTGAAAGTAAATTTTTCTCTTTTGTAGAAAAAAAGATTGATGGTATTTTGATTACAGTCCCTCAACATCGATTGCTTCAAGGCACATTGGTCATGTGATAAAGAGGCCAGACTCCAGTTTTCTTTTTAGGTAACAATCATTAATAAATCTGCTGTCTTCATAAATATCTTTCATGCTTTCTCCTGGAAATAAAGTTTCCCAGCATTTGTACTTTGCAGGAAAAAATATTTTCCAGATTCTTTTTTGATCCCAAGTTAAATAAAATATTTTTTTTGTCTGTGGTTTTACTTTGAACATTTTTCAACTCTTTTCTCTTCTTGTTTGTTTGTTTGCTAGAAAGTTCAATGGAGACAATTAGGAGACATTTGAAAGTGATCGATACTCCTGTCCTCACCCCGAAAGCTTTGGGTGTGTCCACTGCAGGTAGACGGCTCATTGCCATCTATCTGCAGAGTCTAAATAAAAAGACTTTTATTCGGTTATTCTCTATTATCAGTAAGAATTAGCAAATTTGCAGTGAGAAAATTCTAACATCTGGATGTCTATTATTGTTTCAATTAATTTGACCTTAAAGGTCACTTTAACCATTTTTTATTAAAAATAAGTAAGCCTAATATGACAAATAAATCCTATGCGACCCATGCTTGTGTGTTGTGGAAAGTTGACCATAATATAAAACTGACACATTTGTTGTTTCCAATTGTTTCTAATTAGTGGCATCTAAAACACACAGTGTATATGCAGAGTTACCTAAAAATATACAGTTAGTCACAATTCTGAAAATAAATACTTTTTTGGTATCAAAACCACCATTAGTGGTTAGTTAGTGGTTGTTTGAAAGAGTTTGCAAAACTTCTATTTTTTTTTTTTTTTTTTATAATTATTTCCTAACGGGAGATTTTAACTCACTTAATAAACACAAAAATGAAAGACTGGATAAAAAATAAATACATTCTGCACCATAAATAAAAACAGTCTAATATTTGTTGCTGCAAGTCTTTACATAAGCTGCCAATAAACACAACTGCATGGACTTTGTTTTGGCCATAAATTAATTTTCCACATTATTATTAAGGCCCCTTTGGCAAAGAAACCAATCATTCATCATCTGTCTGAAGCCCTCAAAATCACTGTATATTTAATGAACAGATGCACTGAGGAGAGAGCCGCTAGCACAGTACTAGCTAGCACACAAACTTAATCTAGTGAAGACTCAACCCACTCAGAATGAGGAGGATCTCGACCTTTATTTTCTCTATTTCTTCTTGATTGACTGCATTTATATCAGTTTTTTTTGGTCATGTAACAGTGACTCAGTAAGTCACATGACTGCACTCAAATATCTCTAACAAAAATCAATAGGAAATCTGTAAGTCAAATTTTCAAATTACTGCTCCTTTGCTAATTTGTTTTATTCCTAATCTAAAATGTTTCACACAAATTTCAGGGTTTGAATACTTTCTTTTTTATCTGTAAAACTCAGTTGAAATTAAACCATTTTATACTCACTGGAAATAAGAATATATTCCCACTTGGTTCAAATTGCTAACAGGAAAAAATAAAAATAAAAACTTGAGAATCTTTAATGCTTCGTTTATATTCAGTAACTTTCAGCAGCACCAGCACCCTGTTGCAGCAGGGAGATTAGCTGAACAGACATTGCGTTACTAAGGAAACCATGTTATCACACATCTTGTCTTGCAGTCCTAACATACAGACCAATGAGTCATCTAAGTTTATTCGGATTTAACTACAAGAGATTAAAATGACACTAGTTGCTCTGAAACCCATAAATTAAAAACTATTTAAACCAGCAACCTGCCCTTTAATATATTAAATCTGAGTTTGTTTGTCATTAGTTTTCCAACCTTCCCCCTAACACATTCTTGCCCGAAGCTGGAAACTGCCGCTTTATTGACACAGGATAATTGACGGCTAGCTGCAACTGGGCAATATGCACGCAGGTCTCATAAAATAAAACCACGTAAGACTCCTGAAACGACAGAGCAACTTTACGTTTGCTTTGGTGCGAGAACACGTACACACACAAAATTAATAAGGTGAAATGCATTAAATCCAGAAATCAGGGACCTTACTCACATTAAGGAAGTCATAAGGAAGTACAAAAAGAAGGCTGATGCTGATGATCTTACTGACACACCAATAAAACACAAGCACATCTAAAAATTTACAGTTGTTTGCTTTACTTAATGAAAGTGCTGCAGGTGACGCCTCCCTTTAAGTCTGGTTTATCCAAGAAAGAAAGCAGGCACAAAACTACAAAATGTGTTCTAAATATGAACACACAGACTATTAATCAGCCAGATATTCATTTACATCAATAATATTTTCTTTGTTACTTTTGGTAATAAAACAGTGATTTCCCATATTCAGTTTCTATAGCTCTTGATAATCTGTGTGTGCCTTCAAACATTAAGAAACTTAAATGTTTGTTCCAGCTTATTTACATTGTCCATTAGTCATCTGTCCCTGAAGGCAACCCCACGCCCCTCCCAACCCTATTCTCTGACACACACCTTCTGGTAACATTTGGTTCTGGTAACATGCTGGTCAATGCCAGATATTGACCAGCATGTCAATGCATTGACACGTTTTCTCAAGGGCAGGCAAGCTGCATGTGATACTGTTAAAATCACAAAAGCAAAACCGCTTTGTATATGAGATAATGCATCAACAAGAAATCACCAATTGTGATGAGAAATAATGGAACCAGCATCAGACAAGTAAATAAATAGAACATGGAATATAGAATTTTATAATAAGAAGCAGATCAAGGACAACATGGATGCTGCAAAGACGCAAGATGAAAAAAATAATGCTATTATTTCAACTCCTAATAAATCAATTTTATTTAGATGTAGATTATTGTGATTTAGAAGTATTGTTCCTTTCTGTATCAAAATAAATGCGAAGTGCAAGTTTTTTTTCATAGAAAACCCAACAGAAATTATTTTCAGCAGTAAAACATTATGAATAAAACCTTTTTTAAAGCAGCTAAA
Organism: Brachyrhaphis terrabensis; assembly: GCA_903067065.1. NCBI lineage: Eukaryota > Metazoa > Chordata > Actinopteri > Cyprinodontiformes > Poeciliidae > Brachyrhaphis > Brachyrhaphis terrabensis. Next base: position 44,848 of record CAEGAG010116101.1, on the reverse strand, counting down.
TAAACTAAGCTTCTTAATTTTTTCTAACATTACAATTAGTTGATCAAAAACAGTGCAAAACAGTAAAGCAAAAAAAAAAAAACAAGAACAAAAAAATATACATATATTTTTTGCAAAACAAACTTTACTCTGATACCCCTAAAATAAAATTCAATGCAACTATATGGTGGCATGCTGGTGACATAGAAAACATGTGGAACATTATCAGATGAATAAAAAGCTGAACATTTTGACCTACATGTATAATTGCACATAATCTGAAACACACCCTTCCCCTCTGTGAAACATGGCTGCATCATGCTGTGGGCCTCAGCAGAGCCAGGGAAGCTCATGAGAGTTATAGAGAACATGGATGGATTGAAATACAGAAACATATTGCAGTCCTGGAAGATAACCTGCTAGAGGTCAGATTCTATGTCTGAGGAATGGTCAAGTCAAAGTCCAGACCTACATCAAACTGATACCCTGAATTGATCTGTTGCAAAATTTGAAAAATTGTTTTTAGACGAAATTCTTTGTGATTTAGATGGTAAAAAAGAATGGCACAGAATGGACATACAGCTGTAAAGTAGCAAAAAGGTACTTCTACAAAATATTCCTTCAGGGTCACTGACAGTATATGCATGCGTGACAGTATACTATTTATATCAGCCACAGTTTGCATGTAGTTTGCTTGTTTCCGTGATTTATTTCAAGTAATTTTGAAGCCTTATTCATAGAGAACACTGCAATCTGTGTCCAGCTTGTATTGCACATTTGAACTACTGAATCTGGCTTTCTCTATTTCCCTTGTGTCCTTTCCATAAATCCCAAAGGATAGATCTGATTAAGTCATGCTGATGCTGAATTCACATGTGCATGCAAAAACACACGCACAAAGTCAAAAGTGAGGGAGAAAAAGATCCTGTAGTTATGTAATTAAAGAAGAAGTGAAATATTTCAAAGATAAAGTGGATGTGCTATGTTAGCAGTGAACTCTATCTGTTTTATTCATTGTATGACAACTTATAGAATCAAGAATATTTCACAAAAATTATCACTAAATTCATCAGCAAAATCAGGCTTTCGCATTATTGGATATCCACTCATAAACTATTATTTCATGGAAACATGCCTGCTATTCCACTCACACAACATCCACAGCATGTGCAGTAATGAGTGACTCATGGAAGCATTATGGCATACATTACCACCCACACAAATCTGCTTAGAGACTGAACTTATTTAGAAAGACTCAGTTTTATTTTACATTATACTAATCAAAGGCCTGATATCCTTCATTTAAATAAGGATCACACAATAAGTTAAAAAAAAACACTTGCCTGGCCTTCCATCTTCCCAAAGATGCTATAGATGCTCTCACGGTTGTCAAGGGTGATTTCTAAGATTTGGAATCTGCAGGATGCAGAGAGGAGGAGGAGGAAGAGAGGGAGGGAGAGTCAGGTGGTGCTTCTGCCTTACCGCCAGCTGCAAAACATGGAAAACCTCGTTAGTCGCTGTCCGTGGTACCAATCGTGGTACCAAAAACATCTCCGCCTTCTTCTCCCTTAAAAAAATACCGTAATAAATCCTGGTAAAGTCTTCTAAGAAAGGTAGGTTCTAGATAAAGAAACATATGGTTGATGTTAACGTCTACTTCTGCAGTCAAATAGAGGCAAAGCAACAGAGTTTTCCCCAGCTGAGGCCTTCCAAGATCCCAGATATTATCCCAGACTGCTCAGTCAGAGGAGACTCACCTGTCGTGACTGCTGGAAACCCTCTACGGGCTGCAGCAGGTCTCTTTTTGGTAGCACTGCCTCACACAATTCTTCCCTTGCAGGGGGCTGCGAGGAACAAGGCACGTAACCACACGCTATGATTTCTCCCGTTTCAGCTCGGCCTATGAGAGCCGACAACGCCAGCGTGTCGTGATGTAGTCCCGCCCCTCTTTTTTGCGAGAAAAAAAATCATGACTCCAGCGCAGCATCACCGCATCCTGAGACCTCCGCGTCCAATCATGACTGAGGCCCTTACTCGGTTAGTTGGTCACAACAGGCGCATGCGCATCCCGTGGGGGGATGGGGTGTGTCACAGTGGGTCGTGAGGATGTATTCGTATACCCCCACTCTCTCTGCCTTTCTCCGTCTCTCTCTCTCACTCATACACTCTCTCTCTCCGGTGTCCTCCATGATGCTTCCAGAAGTTGACCTTGGCGCTGCTGCTGATGCAACTCGCCCGATTATGGGACATCTTGTCATGTGATGCAGCTCAGAGGATGCTTCAGCTATAAAATTATTCCTTAAAGCATTTTGGTTTATAGTTATGATTTTTTTTTTTTTATTGATATAGAAATTTTGTTACTAAAGTCAAGCCAAGTTAGGCTTGTAAAACATATCCTTACACGTTGATTACACATTATTAGTCAGTATTTAACAACATTGTCCCTTCAGAAAAAGAAAGTCATCATCTTAGCATTTCTAACAAAATATGCTATAATCAGTTGAAAATGTAGGCTACCTTCTAGAACTACTTATTTCCTGCCTCATATTTTTATTCTTCTACTGCTTGTTTCAAAGGAAAATTAAACCAAAAAAATTTATTTTATTAATTAAAATAAACAAAAGAAAACATTTGCATTCGGTCCTAAATCAATATTTTGAACAACATATTGATTTGCAGCTTCCAGTCTTTTGGAATAAGAGTATACCAACTTTTCACACGAGACCAGTTTTGATCCATTAGTAATATTGCATAAACTCAGTCAGTTGGGTTGAAACATCTATATATTTTTAGGTTTTTCAAGATTTTCAGTTGGACAAAATATTTTGCTTTTAAGGGACACGGCAATGCTTTTAATTAGAACCGTTCCATTGTAGGTCTGACTGCATATTTAGGGTTGTTATTCTGCTAGAAGGTAAATTTCCTTCATACTTTCCAGTCTGTTGCAGAAACTACGTTTTCTATAGGACTGGACTGCTTTTAACTCAGTTTTTCTTCAGATCAACTGTGTCCATGCTTCCTGTTAGTTAAAGAACTCCCTTCAATTTCTTTTCTTTAAAGCATGCATCACTTTTTTCTTTTCAGATTTATGTGCTCCTTTGTATTGTACCACATAAAATCCCAGTAAATCTAAGGTTGTGATTTTAATGTGAAAATATACACATATATATCAATCAAGAGGTGCAAATTCCTCTGCAAGGCTGTGGATTTAAGATTCTAACCAAAGATTATGTATGTTTTAGTAGCATAACAAGGATTTTATTTCCAGCTCGAGTTAAACTTTTTCTCATTTTGGAAACTTGGTCCTCACCTCTAAAGCTTTCAGAGCCTTTTCCTGCCACTTTTTTGAGTTCACTCCAGTACCTGTTAACTGATTGTTTTAAATAACTTACTTTTCTGGACCCTCACATACTGTATGTTGATTACAAGTGATTAGTTTTTTCTTCTCTGCTTATTTTGCTGCAAATAAAAGCACAAAACCTGAAATAACACGGAATAAAAAATGGGTAAAAAAAAATCAATTGTCCTAATAGTTGTCCAATCTGAATACAAAGCAGATCTAAGCACATGGTGGTAAAAAATAAATACACAAAGAAGGAAAACACATTTTACAGCAACAGTATTGTATTTAGCTGCTTTGCATTCAGAAATACTGGAATGCTTCATGCTTATACGATGAGAAAAGAAACAATGAACAATTTGCCTTCAAATTCTTCCAGCAAAAGTCCCTGATTGCAGCTGCTCATCCCATTTCTGAACCTGTAAAACAAGTAAAGGAAACCAGGTCAGGCAATCAAAATACAAACAGATGAAAATATCACATTAAAAGGAGAAAAAAAATCCAAAAATATTTACTTTTGAAATCATAAATTTGGATTCATTAATTTCATTTAAAGTACATCTACATCATATATCAGATTGTTTTGACTTGGCAGGTTCAAATGGTAAAAGAGAACAAAGTGCCTGGGATACTGAACTCTGCAAAAGATGTCTCTTGTAACAAAAAACATTCAGGCATTTAATTTTATGAAGATGAAATGAAATCCTATGATTGCTGTTGGATTAGTAACATAACTTTAAGTTGGTTGCTGCAAATGTTTAACACTGACAACTATTTGTATTTTCTTCTGTTAATCCATATCATGGCACACATACCCATGCCATAGGGCAGAGACTCTTGTATACCCTGCGGTACCACTCACAAGGAGTCGTCTTCTGATTTTTAGCAGACAGAACTTTGTTACATCTGTGGTAATCTGTTGAGGGAATATGAAAGCAGTAAAAAAACTTTTAGTTAAGAAGCAGAAGGTAAACAGTAATAGTAAGTAATAATTCGCATGATTGAGTACCTCTGAAACTTTAATCTTCCCCTAGTTTTAATTACAGTGCATATTTATCCTATGCTAAAACTACAATATATGAATATATGACTCAATAAATTTTGCACAATCTGATACATTTTTGATCTGGAAAATGTTCCAGATCAATATTTTGCATGCATGCACAAATGATGTCCTACATATATTTAAAATTTTGCACAAAAGATGTCACAAATCCCCAAAAAGCTTCAAAAAATGTCAGAAAAAATGTAAGAAATTGTAGTATGCCATTTATTCTGCAGAGAGAAGATTATTTATATTTCTTATCAGTTCTGTTATGGGTAGTTATTAAACAGAAATGCCAAAGTTTTATTACTGGTATTATTTGTAAAAAAAAGAAAAAAAAAAAGTATCATTGGTAAAATATTCTGTGAATGAAAGTGGAGAATGTAAACTACAGGTCATACATGTGTTGAAAGTGACAGTAAAACAGCACCAGGTCTCATCAGGGAACATTTAGCTGCTTTCAAAGGTTTCATTGAAGAAGCTTTACTATCAGTCTAAAATGGAGCCAGCATTTTATTCATGCTCCAACAGCTCCATCTCTCCTCTCCTTTGTAGAGCATTTCTGCACCAGAAATATAACAGATTATGTAACCTTCACTTCTGTGAGCTGTATCTTGACTTGAGGCAGGATTTCCCTCCAATATTATAAGAAGTGACACATTTTTTTCTTTTTAATATCAAAGAGCTGGGATATGTAGTTTTATATACTGTTACCCAACAGTGTAAATTCTAAGTGTAAACAGTAAGATACATCAACACATTGAACTAAAGCTTGTTTTTTTTATTCTTTAAAAAAAAAAAAATCCTATCACAAAATAAAAACAGAAATTACCTGAGAAAGCATGCTAGTGATCCTAAATGGATCTAATAAAGCAAAGCACACTGTCTTGTTTACCTAAGTAGTTCTGGTAGCAGTTCCGGGTCTGGTTGGTGTTGGGAAACCGGGCATCAAAAGGAGCTGTCTTGTAGTTCTTAATCTTCTCTTCAAAATTGACAGACATTTTCAGCCTCTGGATATCAACACAAGTTCAACAGCATGATAATAAGAACAATAATGTATTTGGATTACATGACAGGCAAATGCAATCAATGCAAATTAGGAAGAGAATTTCTGGCATATGGGGTAAGTTCTTAATGTCAACAATAATTACGTAAACCTATGTTTATTTTTTCCAGATTGAAATCAAATCAAACCAATTTTGACCTAAAATGAATGAATGAAATTAACATAGGTGTATTTGTGGCGTCTTCGCAACACGTGACCTTGTCAGGGACTACCACGCTTTTCTTAACTGAAGATCTTTCAGTTAAGATTTTTGTGGATCAATTGATTTAGCTACATTAGAAGCTAATACAAATCTCAATGCTACATTCAAAACGTTTTTGTAACTTTAATGTAACAGAAATAAAAATACATTACTGACTAATACGCTTATTTTAATGATACACTCAGACTGTTTTTTTAACCGAAATACAACAGAAAACTACATTACTAGCAAGTATATATATCGCATCACTACACTCAAAAATTATGTACACTGTTCTATATTTTATCAACCAAAGAAAAAACATCACAAACCCACGTGTCTTTCAAACAAATAAATACTTACAAAAACGAAAGTTTTCTAATGTACAAAGCGTAAAAAGTGCACTCTGAGTGTTCACGAGCCGTTTACTTTCTCTTAACCGCCTAAATTCTTGTTGACAAGGTTACCGGAGAAATTCAGTTTGCTGCTAAGAGCGCTCACTCGGTCATGTATCTGCAAAAATGACAAAGATAGTTTGTGATACAGATCTTCCACTCTGTTCAAATTTCAAATCCAATTTTTTTTTAACCATTCTTATCATGAATTTAGTCATACAATTTTCTACCTATGAACTTATTTACCAGATTATTAATGCATCGTATTTCCACTATAAACTAATTTACAGTATTTGACCGAATGGCATCATACTATTGGCCAATGTGCACTCTACTTTGGAGGACACAGAATAGCACATAAGACAACAATTTTCAGAAATAACCTTCCATAGCTCGAATGTTAAAATAAAGTCAACATTCGAGGTTAAAGTTCTGAGTAACGGAGTGTATTAAATACCTTTATTGTGAATTCATTTTAAAATGTGTCAATATTTTAAAAAAAATGGGTTAACCACAGTTCTCTGTTTTTCAATTTATAGACAAATACCAAAACAAACACAACACAGTGATGCAGAAAGAGAAATAATCGGGAAAAAAAGTTTAAGATATGTTTAAAATTCTATTGTATGCATTTGATAGTGTTATAGATTGTATAATCTGATTTTAAAATACTTTACGTACAAGAAACTGAGATTTATATCGCCCTCTGCAAAGAATACAGTTATGTGTATGCACCGTTCTCCGCAGAGAAAAGGACACATTTTGTAATTTATATAAAGCTGTTATTATTTAAGTGACATAAAAAGAAACAAACAAACAAAAAAAAAAAAACAGTGAAACAAAATTGCTAAAGATAGTCCACCGGATTCTAAACCTGTCCATTACTTTTGGTCTACGAGATAAATTTAGTAAATTATGGTTAAACCTGGTCACCAGCGGTCACTAATCTCTTCAAACAAGTAAATTCTATTTCACGTTCTTAATAGCATTGACACGAAGAACACATTCATATATAGTTAAATTCATTCGCTGGTGGCATTTCTAAATAACAAAGTTAATTTTAAATAGTTTTCATTAGAAAAAGTACATTTACAATACCTTCTCAAATAATCTCACCTCTAATCCGCGTTTGTCCTTTCTGCTCAGCAACCGAAGTCCCTCATAAAGCATGCTGGGAAACGGAGTCTGTAAGAAATACTTCTCAGTGCAGCACTGCCATCTACCGGACAAAAAGAGAATGTACACATAGACTGTACAAATAAAATAAATGTTTGACCGAGTATTGAAGATGGGCAGTTTCAGTAAAAAAAAAAAAAAGATGTACCAATTTATTAACAGTTATTTAAATCATATATAAACTACTAGTTTCACAAACATGCCATAATTTCAAACAACAAATCAAAAATAATCCATTTTATTTGTTTAGATTACAATGTAGTTAATGTCAATTTAAATTTAAAAGAATCTTTGATATTTTATGGCAGTAATATTTGGAAAATGTTATTTGTATTATTTTTTTTAGCCAAAAGATACAATTCAGAGATACAAAATGAAGAATGAAATTACTAAACTATGAAAATCATAAAAACAAAATTACAAATTTAGGACAAATTACAAATAAAATCCACCATTAAAAAAATAAAAGAAAGCATAAGTAGGGTTTAAACAAGTGCTCAAAATGAGTGAGTAATAAAAGCATAGTTGAAAAAAAGTCACTGTTCTCTAATTAGTCCTGTAAACATGATCCTAATATTTGCTTCTAGCTTCTAGGGATTTTCTATGTCTTTATACAGTGACAGAAAATGTCACTGTATAAAATACGACTAATCCCTAATATATTCATTTCTATGTTAAAGCAGCTTAATATACAAGAGAAAAGATTTAAGAGGTAAATAAAAATAAATAAAATAATAATAATAATAATAAAAGAAAGCCGTTGACTCTGGTCATTGTAGGGAAGCTTGTCTGCGCTCGCAGATTCTCCTCAGCTGACCAGAACAGCTGGAGGTGAACCAGCTCTTTCTGTAGTTGTCTCCTGGTGTGAGTCGACCGCAGAGCTCCTTCCTCTCTCCTGTGACATCTGGCTCATGTTCCCAAAACCTGCAGAGACAAGATCAAAATAAATAAATCCTTATATACCATTATCCACCTCTATGTCAACATATCTCACTCATATTGTTGCTAAGGTAGTTTGCTAGTGTCTTCTGTCACCCAAGATGTTAGTTATGTTTACTGAGATGCAAGTATAATTATGCTTTTCCTGAATGAAACAGATGTTTGATTTTCTTTCATATTTCATATTGCTCTTGCAGATTATGGTTATGAATAATTAATATTTTTAAGTCTATATTTTTAAATGTTGCAGCATGAAATGCAGAATAGCCAGCATATACAACATCTCCATACCTCAAACCATAAAACTTCTTATGGTTTGACTGTATAAACTGTAAAAGTTTATAGTCTTCTTGTCAGGATGTCGACAATCAAGGATAATAATTTCTGTGTAACAATTCAATGCAACAATCCAGTTGCATTCTGCAATGCCTGCTGTATTGCCATTGTATGTACACCATTACTTTTCTCTCTGCTATCCTCTGTTCAGTTTAGTTTTTATATATTTTAAGTGTTGCGCTTTAATGGAATTTTGTTCATGTACGCACCTGTAGTGAATATTCTCAATGACAGTAAAATATCTAGAATCTGATGAAACCGAGAACTTTCAACTATTTGCTTGGAAGAAACAATGTCTTTTTTAAATTAAATGATAAACTAAACTACCATCCTTTCTCTCTATAGTTGTGTAACCTGACAGGTTGTCCTTAAGCATGTGATCAAACTGTCACAAGCTTAAAAAGAACAGCTGGCTTCTAACCTCTTAAGCCCTTCTTCCACTCCTCCGCCTCTTCAGCCCTGTCTTAACACTTACTGTGGTCCGTTCTCCAGCGGGGTGCCGTCACTCCACTGCCAGGTCCCGTCCACAGCGCTGCTCCTCAGACCGAGCCAGTATGAGTCTCCATGGCTCCGGCTCTGGGTCATTTTAAATAGAAACTCCTGAGAAAAAAGTTGATAACATCAGGGTCAAATTAATTTTTTTAGTAGTTCTGCTTTAACTTGGCTTATAAATTCCGGATGTAATCTGTGTTACATGAGCTGTAAGTTTAATGAAAGACTAAACCTCCAATGACCTTAAGCTTCCTCCGCTCCTTTTAGTTGTCGTAAAGCTATTCTTAACCAAACTCACTGCTGCTGCTATGCATGTATATGTGCATGGCTATATATGCACATGCAGAACCTGTGCATATATAAACTCTGGAACATCTTATTGCGCAGTAACCCCAAATAAGTGCAGAAGAAATGCCAACAGAGCTCCAATAACCCACTTATAAAGATATATGAAGATATTTAAGCTGTGAGACCCAAGATGGTTTTTACTGCATTTGTGACTGAATGCAGCTAAATCTTTATTTTTTATTTTTTGAGGGAGAGAGAGAGAGAGAGAGAGAGAGAGAGAGAGCGATGTCTAGGATCACCTGCTCCTCCTCTGTCTTGATTGTAGCCACAGCGCCTCCCAGTGACATGCAGAGGTACTGACTACTGATCCAGTCAGCTCTATCCTCACTGAAGTAGAAACATTTCTCTCCTTGAAGTGTCCAGTCAATCAAACATGGTCTGCACTTTCTCTCTGTTTGAAAGGTTAAAATGCCAGAGAAAAAAAAAGCTTTAGAAATTGTTATAAGCTGCTTTAAACCTTTTTGTCAGAAATTTTCCATGGATTTCTAATACCATTTTGACCCCTGCTCCATCTAGAATGTCCTTTAAATTCCCCTTTTCAAAACATAACATTGCACTATTTTATATTTGACATAAGTATTGACTATTTATGCTTATATTTGACATTTTATATTAAGAGCCAAAGTTCACATCAAAGTTAGATAGACACGCCTTTCAGTTTCTCATTGAAATTTTCTTTTAAAATTATTAAAACTTCAAAATGTGAAAAACTCTTGAAAGAAGATCATTTAAATTTTTATTATTAATGGACGAATAAGTAATTTACCGTGTTATAACTGTAGTCTGCTCAAATGTAATCTATATTGTGTACAAATAAAACTGGAATTATTTATATTTCTCATAAACAAATGTGAATAATGAGTAAAGTAATCTTTAAAATTTACCAACTTGTATCTTTTGACTGAAAGTAATACTCTTTAAAATGTAATTCTTGTTCTGTCTGTTGGCTATCCTGTCATTACTATGTAAATTATACATGACTTGATAAAACAGTTTGTGCATAAACATAATATGGGTTGGTTAATCTGCATAGGGAATAGGGAGTACTACGCTTTACCAAAATGTGAAAATCACACTTGAGGTTTGTGATGTCAACATCAGCCATTGTTACCATTTGTTTTAACTCCCAATAGCTGATTTAAAAAAAAAAATTAAAATCAAAAGAGAGCTTGAAGAATTTGCAAGGACAGCTAAGAAAACACACTTTGTCCAACTTTGCAGTCTGGCAGTTTTATTAATATAGCCTAAGACAGTCTGTTAGGCCCTCATTGGTATTGTCATGACGTGGTGGTAATGAAGCGATGGTGAGGTAGATGCATGAGACCCAGATAAAAATGATGGTTTAATGAAGAAATCCAAAAATCCAAAAACAGCTGTGCCGCCTGGTAATAGGCTACTGGTTGCTACTGGTTCAACACCAGTAGCAACTGGTACCACAAAAGGACAAAGACGACGGACTCAGCACACACTTACAGCAGACGCCAAAATGAGACAAGGACCCAACAGAGACACAGGCGACACTAAATACACATGAGGTAATGAGGGAACGAGACACACCTCGGAACAATCAAGGGGTAGCCAGGACAACAGGAAGAACTCCGAAAACACAGAAACTCGAAATGAACACAGAGAAAAACACAGATCCTGACAGGTATGTGTTGCCTTCTAGCCAAATGAAGAAGTCCATTCTTAATTATGAATTTCAGCTTAAAATCACCTCTCATTCATTATCAGCTGTTTTCTTTTTTCAACAAAGTGAATTTTCAAGAATTTTGAAGCTTGAACACAAACTCACCACCAGTGGAAGAGTTGCTGATGGGACAGTACTGGTTCAGAGCAGGATACTGGGTGAACAGGAGATGATGGGACTGGTTCAGCGTCTCCAGCCTGTTTGTCAGTTCTTGCAGTTTGTTTTCTTGCAGAGATGACCGGGATTGAGAAGTCAACATAATCTGAACCACTGTGGGACCACACACAATGTTTTTTGTTTTTTTATACAGTGAGTTTTTGGAATTTACATTGCTGTTAGTAGATTGTTAGAAGGAATACTGTACATTTCTGTGATAAAACATTACATTTGTTTTATCACATGTCCTTCGGTTCACAACTTTATACTCCAGTGCACTGTTAACTGTTTCTTGCACATTTTATCAACATCTGTTTAACTTAAAATTTAAGTACGTATCTTGAATGTCATTTGAAACTTTTATTTATAAAACATTTTGAGAACAATGGATCGCTTTTTCTACTTTGCACTACCTTCCATTTTTCTAATATGTAAAATCCTAACAAAATAATTTACTGGATAACCCGTGGGGTCAAAACAGTCTTTGACTAATAGAAAGCTGATGTAAATAAAATGGCATAGCTGCCACACTTAGCTGAACATCAGAACAGTCTCTCAAAATGCTTTGCAACCACATCAGTTGAACATGAAAATGAAACTTGTCTTCCAGAGTAATGTTTTCATTAATATTGTACTCCAGAGGGGTTTTAGAGTCTTCCATGATCAACGTTGATGATCTCATACGGTCTTCTGTTTGTATTTCTATATTACAGTCACTGTTGCAGATGTAAGATGGCATACTCACAGCAGAGAGTCTGCAACAGAACCACGATGGTGAGCAGGAAGCAGAGCAGAGATAAGTAATGAGCCAACTGTCTGTGGTCACTGAATGAAGCTAAAAGACAGAAGCCCGAACAAAAGTATGAGCAAATTCCCCAGCATCAGCTCAGCAGTGCAGAAACATATATTTTTAGCCTACAATCAAGTTATATTCATAGTTTTAACTTGAATTTTGAGAAATATGGAAATGAAATGCAGATCAAGATACAAACTACAATAAGAACATGTGTCATTGTCTCCCTATTAAATATCAACATAGACCTTCTCACTTTAACTTTGAAAATAAAATAATTTTAAAATATGTACTAAAACTGAAACTATTAGCATGGCCGCACACTAATGTTTTCCTTCCATATAATTTACTAAAAAAAACACAGCTTTTATGGTTGCTTAAGAAACAACCCTTCACTTCAAAGCAGGAAAAGCTCAGAAATTAAATTATTAGAAAAAATAACCAAATGAACAATGAGTTCACAGTGAGGTTTTAAAAACCACTTGACACAGTTAATACATTTTGATGCAAAATAAATTTTTCAAGTACAGGAACAATCCACTTGAAGCACTTGATCTGTTCTGAATGTGAAAAGTCGTTAGTGTTTCTTGGGAAAAAAAACTATAAAACGGCAATCACACCATTTAGAGAAAGGAAAAAAAAAACTGAATTACGTTTTCCTTGGGCGGCTTTAGTCGTTTCTCCTTCCAGCAAAGTTAATCCATTGCTTACTCCCATCATGATCTCAGCATATGCACATTAGATTTCACTCTTTTGCTACATTAAAACATAACTTTTCTATTTAAGCTAAGTTTCCAAAGCTTGTAAACCTCTGAAAAGCTCAAAAGCTTCTACTATCAACAAGCACAAAAGAGAGAATCAAGAGTCTGACGCAGTGTCCTGTATGAATACCAAATTAATGGCTCTCCAACTGTATGTAAAGTAGACATGAGTGTGATAGTAAAATAAGTCTGGCAGAAGTGAAGCCACCATTTTCCCCTTCCTTCAGAGAATATCAAGGAATGTGCAGCCTCTAGTGGCTGTGATAGGAATTGAAAATGGATATTTTTTGACGATACTAAGAAATTTTTAGTTAGTCTAATTTATTAACATTTCATGTGTCTCCACAACACCCCTTAAACTGGCAAGAAACATGGCCTTAAAAGATACATAGATCTAACACTGAACAACATGTTAGTGTTGCCCTTGATTTTCTATCATTTTGTTGCCTAAATGTTTCAATAATCTGTATGCACTAACTAACTTGTGTTTTGTTCCTGTACTTGTGTTGTTGTGGGCTGATGTGCTCTTACTGGTGCTCGTGTTGGAGTTGCTGCATCAAAGCAGGGTGCACAGTGGAGTAGTTGTTTGCACTGCTGCCTCACAGCAAGAACACGTGGACCTTGAACATTCTCCCTCTGTATGCATGTTTTCCTGGATACTCCAGCTTCCTCCCACCATCCAGAACGCTGATGATAAGTGAGGTTTTTTTTCCCTAAATTGCATTTTTTTTAATAGTGTGTATGCACTGGTGTTTTACCTATATGTCTGTGTGTTGCCCTGTGGTTGGCTTGTGACCTCTACAGGGTGAAAAATGTCAATCATTGATTGTTGAAGATTTGCTTCAGTACTCCTTAAACTACATGAGATCAAGCACAGAAAATTAATAGAATGATAGATGCATCCAACTATTAGATCCCATTTATTTGTAGTTTTAAACTCCAATCCATTAGGGTGAGATGCTGAAATGCTTTGTGGAAAGTGTTTTATTTCTTTTCAAGATTAAACTTGTCATTTTCCTCCAGAACTGATGCAAGGTATATTTTTATGTCCTTGTGGTGGCTGAGAAATAGTTTCAATAACAGCTATGACTTTAAAACATGTACACCATTTTTGTTTTGTGATTTTGAACTTGGCCTTCAATATGGTGAGCGCACACTGTCTACGTGATAGGAAAATTACTCATTTTACACGGTCTTAGACTTAGACCTATTGGTGCAACCCATGATATAACCAAAATGTGTATGTTGTTTGTATCAATTTTTGACCATACCACCTGAGTGCCACAGCTAAAATCAAAGCTCATTAGACAAGGCATTAATTTCTTCCTATCTTTTACTGTCCAATTTTGGCGAGCCTTTGCAAATTATAGCTTCACTGACCTGTTCTTAGGTGGTAGGGCTGGAATCCAGTCTTCAACTACTGCAGACCATCTTCTTCAAATTCTGAAAGCTTGCTGTCTTTCTATTATCTCAAACCAATCTGTCCATTCTCTCTTGACATTCTTCACACACTTGCAACTCACTGGGTATTTGATCAATTTTAAACAATTCTCTAAATCACAGGAATGATTGTGTGTAATAACTAAAAAGCAGTCAGCAGTCTCTAAAATACTCAAATCAACATAAAAGGGACTATGTTTGAAGTCTTACCCCTTTCAGAGTTCTGCTTTAACTTCAGCAAGTTGTGTTTGCTGTGCTTTTAGGTCTTGATGCCTAAATGTATTAGGCATCAAGACCTAATGCATTTAGGTCTTGATGCCTAAAGGCATTAAATTTCTGCTAACACAACTGCTTACAAACATTTCTGGGCAATTAACCTAACTTCAGCTACACCAGACATAATACTGATCTATTGTAAACTGTCAATGTCTGCAAAGTGTTGTGGCCAATGCATATGACCATTATTGTTGGTTTTAATAGTTTAATCTGCTAAAGCTAGCTAAAACAGACAGCTCTCTGACTAGCAGCCAACTTCCATTATCCCACAATTTTATTTAGCAAGCAAATTATCATAGATAGTAACTTCGCAGAAGCTCACTTCAGTCTGAACTAACTCTTCAAACACCAAATAACTTTTTGTACTTTTGTAAAAGAGGCTAACATAACTAAGACTCATTAACTGCCTGGGTACGCGCTAAATCTATGTTCTCTACAGGATGTTACAGAAATGTTATTTTAAGTTGTTTTATTCAAAATTGGTGTATATTTACAAACATTTTCCAGCCTTTATTATTCATAATCTTACTCCTTCAAGTTTTACAAATCTGTATGTATTTTTGGCTCACACTTGAGGGAGGGACTGTTTTGCACTATAACATGTTATATACATACAAATGCTAAACAAAACAAATGCTATCAAAATGCTGGAATATACAGCAAAGGCGAAAATAAGCAGATCTGTGTTAATGATGATGATGCTACCATTGTTCTACATATTGAGTTAAGAGCTTGCAAACATTTCTCTGTAGTACATGTATGTAGTCTAAATGACAAAAACAAAGAAAAAATTTGAAAGAGGTGTAACACACATTTGGCCCACTATTTATCACAGGAAAAACATTTCAAAGTGCTTCATACTTTGGCATACAAAAGAGATTTAGCAGATGTTTAAAACTAATTTTTTTTTAAATGCTGTAATTAATATCCCTTTTTAACACAAAGACCGGTCAAAGCAAGAAAGCCTGACTTAAAGCCGAACCTAGACTGATTTCAACAATTTGTTATAGAGGATATGCTCCAAAAGCAAAAAGAGATAAGTACAGATTAGGAAAGTACAGTTTTTTTTTTGTTTTTTTTTTACTTATTTGCAATGTAACAAATACAGTTATAAAGTATTTTGATCAATGGAAAGAGACCATATAATACTATGTACATGTACAAAAAGAAAAAAAAAACTGAAGGTACGAGCTGCTACCTGGGGATCAGCAATACTCTTTCACTTCTTTAGCTTTTCTGAGCATGTGCAACTGCATATGTGTTGGCATGTCTGCCTTTGCCTTAAGGTTTGAGCTGGTTGGAAATAGGCAGGATCAGGTCAGATGTTCACAGGTAAATCCTAACCTAAGCCACCAGTTGGAGACGTTGGCTTCACAGCGCTGACATGTTGCAGGCCGGTTTACCTGTTTAGATGCTGTTAGGTGGCTTGAAGCCATAACATGTCACACCTGACATCGAACCATCTCACTGTTACGCAACAACTCTTCTGTAGCGGTCAATTGAAAAGCATTTTCAGTTCTGTGTTGACAACATGCATAATTTGGTACAACACATAACCCATCCATTTAATTCTTTTTAATTGTATTTTTTTCTTCAAATAGCCTGCATTATTTTCAATATGAAATACTAATATAATGTATACAAGTTAACATTATCGAGTAATGCTATAAAAATGCCAGGTTTGACCTGTAAAAGAAACATATCCTGTGACAACATCAATCCTGCTGAGGAGCTGATGAAGCTTTTTTCCTGTCCCTTTTACTCTCTTTTTCACCCTTTTTTAATGTTTGTGATGGTTACAGCAAGCTCGTCAATAGCATCCAGCAACTTCTGTCGCTTTTCTGCTGAAAGGAAATCCAATTATGTGTGTTGAATCCATCAGAGCAGCTGCGGTCGTGACCATACAGGCAGTAAATCCAAAGCGCTGCGCTCTTGGGAGCTTTCAAAGCAGTCCTGCTGAGAACATGGAAGTGAGCACGTAGGTGGAGAAGGTAGAAAGATTATATTTCTCCACTCCCCATCCATTTTTGACACATGGATTTAATCATATAATCCTACTGCTTTGCCTGTGAGAATTCAATGTTTCTCTTTAGTGACAAGGCTCAAAAGGAAGCTCAGTCAGCCCTCCATGAAGTTCCACTTGCTCTTCAGACCACGACATGACGTCACCAACAAGGTGGCTTCCACATGTTGCTTGGGTGTGAATCTCATTGGCTGTCAAGACTCTGGACCAGAACTGGAGATCTGACAACTCTCCCAAGAAAGACTGAGTGATGTCAAAGCGACCTCCCATTGTGTCCTGTGATATGGAGGAGAAGACACATAAATAAATAAAACTCCAAAGAGGAGGTACAGACTTACAGTTCAATAATACTTAAAACAAACGGCTCACCTGCTCCTGACCCAACATAAAGATCCCTCCTGGTTTTATGGGATTCCAGGCTGACAGGTTCTGTCCGGAACCTTTCTTCACTCCGTCCTGATAAGCCTCCCAAACGCCGTCACGTGTTGACCATGTCACACACACATGATGCCACTTTCCATCTGTCAAAGTTATTGGTACTGTCACTGCCTATAAATCAGAAAAGAAGGAAGGGGTAAAAAAAACCTGTTATTTAAATGAACACTGAAGACTTTGTCTGATCTTACTTAAACTGCTGTTTTCACAAATGCCTGCTACGTCCTGTCAATAACTCTGACCCAAACATTTGACCAGTTTCGTTCATGCTTACTATTGTGGTGGACATCTTGAAATGCAACATGATAAAATAAATGAATAAGATATGTCAATTTGTGGACACCATGACACCATGCCCAACAGCAATACAGCTGTTGGGCATGGGGAACTGTTTTTGAGAAATTATTTTATTACGTTGATTTTTCACTAGGCACAAGCTGGTTACAAGTTATGCCACATTTTTAAAGCTGTACTTTCAAAGCAGAGTAAAATTTTCAGCCAATTCCTGTGATTTAAAGCCATTTTAACGAGAGGGCAGAGGGAGTGCCGGACTGACCAGAGTTTTCTCCAGCTGTATGTAGCAGCAAGTCATGCCCCCAAGCCTCCACACCTCTAACTACCCAAATAAAGCTTGTTCACTTATTTTCCCTTGCCTATAAAAAACAGAAATTTGGTTATTTGGATTTTCTTTTTCTCTTAAGAAAACCATGGATCACCAGAGTGACACCTATCTCTTTTAGCAGCAACAGGGGAAAAAAATTACTTTTCTGTTTAGAAATAGCAATAGGTTAATTTTTACAATAGTGTTAAAATTTCTGCATAAATACCATAATATAAAGATGAAACAGATCAGCAAGCGATGGACCTCAACATGTGTTGCTGTGCACTGAAAATTAACTAAATGAAAAAGGGCATCACACACACAGTATGTGCATAAAAGAAATACATTTTCAAGTGTTTGAAAATATATATCTAAAAGCAATATTGTCAAATTTAAAGGTGCACTGCTCATTAGTCTTTTAATTTTAATTTTGTTTTATTACTGCCTTTAGAAAGCTAAGAGCAGCATTTGTAATGAAGCCAAGAACAGACTGGGTATTTAAACAGATACGCTGGTTAATAAAAAAAACAAAAACAATATTATATTATTATTATTATATTAATTAATCTGTCAATGTCAGCTTACTGTACTCTCAGCAAAATCCTATAAAGAGTAGACTGGCAAAAATGGTTAATATTCTGAACAATAAGCCTTTCATGTGAACATTGAAAAAGATCGCCTCAATACGACAAATTATTTTAAACATTGCTTACTGAATTCATGGACTTAAGTGGGTCATTAATTGTTTTGGTCATGACTATGCATGTGACTCACAGACAACAAACATGATAGTTTTATCTTCCTGGTCTCTCCTACAGACAATTAGGTCAGTCAGTACAAGACTATAACAGGATTAATTGCTTTGCTTATTTGTTTGTTGTGATCACCCAATACTGGGGCAAGGAAGGGACATAGTCAGCCAATACTTTCCATTCAAAAGGAAAAAAACGTAAAGGCTTTTCAGAGAAAAGATTAGGGGATTAGTAGTATAACGAAAATCTTAGTAGGTCATTCATTTGTATGTAGGTTAGTATAAGGCAAACCTACAACCACTTTCCTGGAGAAACAAGATATACACAACTAGATTTACAAACCTCTCTTCCTAGGTAAATCCAAAAAAGCCTGTGCATTTTTTAAAATACAACATAAAGATTACCTGAAGTAAATAAGTTGATGCTATTGTTTAAATCAATATTGAAGTATTCTATGAGGAACGGGAAACATTTGGGTAAATTGACTAAACATGTTTGACTGTCTGGAAAAGTAGTATAGGAATGTATCTTTAAGGAGTTGACCCTGTTGCTTACTTTCTTCAGCTGGTAATTTATTTTAAAACCATATATATTGTAAAAATATATATTATTGTACATTTGCTATCATTTTTAAAAATTATGCATGGACAAGTCTATAAGAAAGCATGACTTCATATAAACTTTCAGTTGAATGCTTCTGTGTGCTTAAACCACATTCAATTTCTGCCATATCTGATGGTAGATGTTTGTGTACATGTGACCATGTTACAACACCTTGTCATTAATGAGCAGCTCCATTGGGTTGCTGCCCCATTCCATTAGCACCAGCTCATTAGCTTGCCCAGGCACAGCGTAGGAAATGGGTGTTCCGAGGCCAGAACCTTCCCCTGGCTTCAGCCACAGACAGATGGTCAGGGCGAAGATCTCATTGACCACTGATCGCTTCATCCTGGCAAACATGTAGTTGGTCCTCATGGGAAACTCAAGAAGGAAAGCACTTGGGCTCTTAAGCTTCTTTTGGTTTCCTGGTAAGATGGGAGAAAAGACTGGATTAATTCCAATAAAACTAAAGATCAAGCATAGCTCTGCACTTTTCTCACAAACTCCCCCCCCCAAAAAAACAGCCATTTGACATTAGCAGGCTAGAGATTTGCACTGGAACTCCTCTTCAAGCCAACACTTTTAGCTTAGTTTTCACTGTTGTTGTTTTTTATTAACTACAAAAGTTGAATAATTGTTTTAGTACACTATACATGAACTGAGATGACTGAGGAGGCACATCAAACATAGTCATAAGTAGAAATAGATGATGTCTAACTCTTCTTATATATAATTCAATCCAAGTCATGACTTGGTGACAGTTTATTAAATTTAAACAAATAAAATTAGGAATAAAACAACCATATAAAATGACAAAAGTAGCTGGAGCTAACTGACCAAAGTAAGGCTACTAGCTTAAAGTGTAAGGTTTAAGAAGAAAACCGGAATGTAAGGTGTTACATGAGTGTTTCTCAACTCTGGTCCACAAGGCATTTTGCCACCATGTTTTACGTTTCCCTTCTTTAACACACATGAATCAAATGATTGCAGTTCAGCAAAGCTTGCTAATCAGCCATCAATTAAAATCAGGTGTCATGAAGCAGCGAAACATCTTAAACATACGGCAGTGCGTGCTGTGGGGACGAGGGTTAGGAAACCTGTCAACACTGGCTAATAGTACCTAGTGCTTCCTTGTGTAACTCCCACATGTTAATATAAATTGCTGACAACTCCACAAAGGGCCGAGGAAACATAGGAGTAAATATATAGGGATTGGTGAATGCCAATCCCTGTAAGAGGGCAGTTTAGTGGGAGACATGTTGAAGTTAGAGATGAAGGCGGTCGTTTCAACTGTTTCATACTTTTCCACTATTCAACAGACTTCTCTGAATAATACCTATTACCACAAGGTCTCGTAAAGTTTTTTTTTTTTATTAGGAGTTCTAATCTGTCACATTTCAACACAGATGAGTGGCTCAAACAGGGATCAGAACAGTAACAAATGGAAACATTATGTATTATACAATATTTGTTAAATATAGAGTTAAAGGCAACCTGCACAATATTTGAGTGTTTATGTGAAGATGTAATCTTGATGAATAATGTAAAATACCTAACTACCAATAGCAACTGATTCATATAAATGTTTAGTTCAGAACATGTGTGGGTGTGTGTGCTTACCATGGTCATTGTGATGTAGTTGGCTGAGAACTGTTTCCAGTTTGCTGTGTCCAGAGCCCCGCAGACTTGTTTCCTTGCTAGTGTAAGGAAGGCGCCTGGGTGGGTGCTCCCCTTCGTGATTGTGCTCATGGTCCTCAGTGCCATGGTGATCATCATGGTGGTCATCATGATGCCCAGGTCCATGGAGAGACTCATGGTGGCCATGATGGCTATCATGACCACCATGATGGTCACCATGGTGGTCCTTATGATGGTCATTGTGGTGGCTGCTGTGATGGTCTTCCTGGTGACCATAGCGATGACCATGTTGCAAGCCATAGTGGGGGTCATAATGGCGACTATGATGGCTGCTGTGATGGTTGTATCTATGGCTACCATGGTGGCTGCTGTGATGGTCTTCATGGTGACCACTGCTATGGTGGCTATCATGGTGGCTATCGTCAGGATGACCACCATGGTGAGTAGAATGGTGGTCATCATGGTGGCTGCTGCTGTGGTTATCATTATGTGAGTCATCATGGTGATCAGCATGGTGGTCATTATGGTGATCTCTGTAGTAACTGTGTAGCTGTTCTTCTAGAGCACTGATCTTTCGCTGGAGGAGTTCTCTCAGGGAGCTTGAGTAGGAACTGGAGGAGTTTCTTGCCTGGAGATAAAAATATAAATAGTATTATAAGCTGCTCAAGCATTTCAAATATAATCTAATACCTTAGGTATTAATAATCTTAATCTAAACAATAAAATCAAGGTTTAAATAGCATTTTTATTTCTATTGCAATAATAGCTTAATGGAGTAGTATTAAAAATAAAGTTTAGCAAGATATTTCTTAAATTTCAAAGCACTTTCAACCCCTGCCTTTATTAGCTTTCATTCCCTCTCTCCCTTGCTTGTTCTCATCTTCCTCACCGGCAAATCCGGCTTTGTTTCCTGCCAACACACGCCACAGTTAGTAGCCTTATCAAGAGGGATGAAGGTAATTGAAAGTGAGGCTGGCTAGCGCCCTTCGGTGCATGACCAGGGGCCAGTGGTGTAGACATCTTGTTAGAGGAGGGAGTGACACAGGATAAATCCTGACAGTGATCATGTTTTGACTAGCACCTTTAAGGGAGATTGAATGAGATTTCTCTGGGACCACCTGCACACTAAATGAGGCTTTTTACATACATGTAAACAGCCACAAATATGTGGATGAGTTGTGTGAATGACTAAGATGAAGTTAAAGGTAAAAAGTTCCCCAAATCATAACGCTCTACTTTCATAAGCCGTCCTGCCCAACAACGCCAGTAGATCGGAGCAACTGGGACCTATTTCTGTGTCAGATGGCAGGTTTGCTTTGATTAGGAGCAAATATGTCTTTGTGCCTATTTTCTGAATTGGGGAGATAATAACATTTAATCACATTTTGATTGTTTTCTAAAGAAAATAGAAAAAAATATATAATCTATTTAATGACCTTTATATCTCATTCACTTGAAGTATGCTTAAAATAAAAATGTTACTAAATAAGTTGAGGAGAGACTGGTTAGGACTTAAAGATCTAGTTTAAAAAACTGAAATAATTGTAAAACTGCTTTTAAAATCTGTGCAGTTGTTATATTGTTCCATCTGCACAATTGTTGTCCCTGATTTATGTTGTTCTGGTTCATCATTACCTGTAGGCTGTCCCAGCTTTCACAAAGTCACAAGACACCCCAGAAAGGCTGCCAGTCCATCACAGGAAGTTGTAATTTTAAATGTCTTTTCCTTTACTCTGATTGGAATGCAGGTAGCAAGAAACACCCCATAGACACTTCTGATGTTTTTATACCTTAAGTGTTTGGTCCATTTAAAACGGTGGTGTCCAATGTTTGTCCTCAAGAGTGGGTGTGTTGCATGTTTTAGTTCTTTTGTCTGATTCAACACACGTGACTCAAAGAATGGTTCATTAGCAGGCCTCTGCACAACTTTGGGACATGCTCAGGTACAACTGAGCCATTTCAATCAGTTGTGTTGGAATAGAGACATCTAAAAATGGGAGGCCACAAGTGCTTGAGGACTGGAGTTGGAGCCCCATTAAAACAAACTCTGGTTCATTCCCCCCTTTGGTTTTGTTTGTTAACTTGGATATGAAGACAGCAATTGCACTAGGGTGGGTAATGTACCAAAACTGTTGGGAGGGTGTAGTCTCAGTACGATTACAAATGAAATCCAGATAGATTTGTTTACAGTGTGCTATCCAAACTCAATGCAACTCAGGTACCAGAGTCATGTTACAAACTAGATTCAAATGCCTCCTGTAGCCAGGTATGCATTGCATTGTGGGATGTGGTAGGGTAAACAAACATAGGCTGCAAGTCTTTTCTGCTAATACCAAATTCCTTTGTAACTTTCAAGATATCAAGAAGCCAAATCACCACAGGTGTCAAAACGCCCCCTCAGAACTTCAGGATGAGAAACAATGTGCATGTTTCTGTTGTTTGATTTAGATACTACACAGTTGGAAAGATTAGTAGGATTGTTGGATTCCCACAAGGAGGCCTCTGATTTGACTCCCAGTGAGGTTATTTTCTGTAAACTATTTATATTTACAGTATCCTTGTGCATGCATGATAAACTTAAGCACTTTGCATAGCAAGGCTAACATAAATATCCAAAAATAACACAAAAGTTTCAGTTTCTGACACTTCAAAACCATGACATGGCAACCTATTAACAACATTTTGGTAACAGTTAAGAATTAAGGTCAATGTGAACATTGAAAATGTCTGAAATTCATTTTGCTTCACTCACCTGCAAGTTCTCCAGTCTCTCTTTCAATGTCTGTAGCGTCTTTCCAGTCTGTTCTGGCGAAAAAGAGCTGTGTTTGCTATATGACGAGCCCTTTTGGTGGTGGAGGTCTGACCTGTGGCTGCCATGGGAGGAGTGATGATCACTGCCATGATGTGCTGAGGGCCCATGGTGCAGTGATGATGGCCCATGATGGCTGCCATGATGTCCATGGTGCTCATCATGGTGGCTGTTATGATTGTCCTGATGGCTGCTATGGTGCGTGTCATGATGATTGTCATGGTAACCATGGTGGCTTTCGTGATGACCATTGCTGTGGTGACCTCCAAACCCTTCACACAATGTAAGTTTGGCAGTCAGTTCTCTGATGGTCTCCCTCTGGTCCAGGATTGTTTCCTTCTGCCTTACAAGGCTCTCACGAAGGTGCAAAATGGTGGCTTTTGCCTCATCTGACATTATGCCCCGATGATTACCAGTGGTGTGGTCACTCCCATGACTGCTACTACTTGGTCCATGGGGCACAGAAGGTGGTGAATAACAGCTGGGATCTGCTTCTGGGGGAACGGGAGTACAGACAAATTTGGGACTGATTCCATAGTCATATTCTATGGTGCCCACAGCAGCAGCACATGACAAAAAGTAATAAAAAATCAGAGAATGTAGGGGAAAAAGAGGCAGGATTAAACCCAGGGGTGGTCCACACTTTTGCTCATATCGCACAGCTGAAGGCATGAGGCTCAGAAGGCTGTTGTCTCTGGCCATGTTTTGCTTTACTTTGAAGAACACCATGAATGGATGTCATTTATATTGGATGTAGGTGTTTTGTAGCATATCATTTCAGCAAATTCACTTGAGACATCATTTCCTCTTGGATGACAAAAAAACAAAAAGAAAAAACAAAAAGTAACACAAATGCCAAGAGAGCAAGGAAGTAATCCAGAAATGAACAAAGGTCGCTGCCAAACTGTTTATCTTTTCGCCCTTAAGCTAACCTATTCGAATCAGACAAAGTTTCTTGGCTCCATGGCAAATCAACAGGCTGTGAGAACTTGGCTGATGTATCGTGAAAGGTTCTTCCACCCACTCGAGGACGTGGTGTTGGGCCAGTGCCAGGCAAGTGATCAGTCTTGGCTCCTATGACTTCCTGTGCTTGACAGCTCAGTGTAATCCATTTAACTTCAGCTTCTAAACATCCATCAGATCCTGGAGTAACATTTCCTGTTGCACAGACAGAGAACGAGGTAAGAAAAAAAACAATCTCGGCAAATGAAAGCATGTTGAAACAAAATCATTAATTGATGCAAACTGCAAGACTTTATTAGATGCTTTGTTGAATTATGTTCTTCATTTCATAACTGATGACTTTACCTTATTACCAACAGAGATCCCACTAAACAATCATAACATCTATCAAGTCTTAAAGAAACAGTATAAACCGAATCTATATCCAGAGAATCTACAATCACAATTCCATTTATTGTCTCTTCTAAATGTCATGTACAAATTTACAAACATTATAGTACTTTATTCAGTTTCTGTTAAAATTTAGTTTGAGCTCCATAAAAATATACGTTTTTGACTAATAGATTTCTTTTAGACCTTCAGACAATCTTCCACAAATAGTGTTTTTGAAATATATATTTTGCTTAACTTAGAATGGAAAGAAAACTTGAAGCGACAAACACTAAAATTAAAATATTTCAATTTCTTAAACATTTTTGCAAATGGAACTGTTTTAGGCCTAGTTTAAGAAGAAAATAACATTAAGGTATTAAAAGCACAATTTAGTGAGTACTACTAAATTTACGGAAGTGGAACAAAAGTGAATGTTTTCATTTCTGAAACAACTTAAGGATGTTTGTGAGGCTTACCAAAGAGCATGATGCAAAGCCAAGAAAAAAGGTTTCAGAACACATAAGCTGTTTTCTTTTTAAGCTCCTTATCCTTATAGCCAATCACTAGTTTAAACACCCACTGAGACCATGGACATTTGAGTCTGCTGTAGTGCCCTTTCTGTGACTTTGAAAAAAAAGGCTTTGACATATAAGCAAACTAACTAATTCCAGTTTTTTTTGCTACGCTACTGTGTTAATTTATGTTTGAAGAGATGTTGGCTTGAAGTTTTGGTAGTAGCATTTGAGCAGTAAAAAAATATTTTTGTGTGACATTAAATAGTCATCAAAATACTTAAAATAAATGAAGGAACTTTCAATAACATAACACTCAAGAAAAGCCGGGGCCACTATTGCTTCAGCTAAAGCTTAAGTTTTGAAAAAAGCTGTTAGTCATGCAGTGCTTAGAACTGACCTGCATACAAATATTACAACATGGCTTTTTATTAATCATCCTTTGGATAACAGAGTAGATAATTTGTCTCTGCAAGTATACATGCGTCATGTGCATATACATCCCTAAGTAAGAGATTGCTGCATCTTCCTTTTCGACTGTCTCCATAGCAATATCTGAAAGGATGTTACAGTGGAACTAGCAGCCAACATCCTTTCATAGAGGCAACAAAATGGTAGACCTGGTGCCTGGGCTGTCTGTTCTGAATTTGAGGTACAACTCTGAGCCAAAGTCTGAGATGGCAATAGCAACACCAGACAATATTGCAGTAGGTTACCATGGATACGCAAGCTGGTGAGGGAAGAGTCACATGGATTTCACAGGGAACTCCTGCTGCTTTTATGTATTTTGCTGCATATGAAATCACAATAAGCAACTTCTAGTTTGACCCAGAAAGGTATCACTTTTTCTTTTTTCTCTTCAGACAGTAGATTGGCTACCTCTGTGAGAGTGATAAAAAGATTTAGCAACAACATGAGGGATTTAACCTGACAACAAGCCTTATTTAAAGACAACATTAGGTGAGCTTTAAAGACATGATACTTCTCAATGACACGTGGCAGCACATGGATGCCCTACAAGCAAAGATCTGTTTCTTTTTCTTCACAAGAATACTATAAAACACAATGCCACTGTAAAAATAAAAAAAAAAAAACTCATCAAATTTCAAAACAAATACCACTTTAGTGGCAAAGAGATAAAATGATCAATAATATAACAAGCTAGAAAAGTGTTTGGTTTAATTGCAGAAAACAAAGTATGTTTGTCACAAAACACTAGCAATATTTCTTTCAGAAAACATTCCATGACTTTCATAAAAGTCATGTTTTGAATATCTGATGATTTGAATGTAACCCGCATTTCCCTCAATAACAGCTGGAGGAAAACAATATATTGCCTCCCAGGCCGAACTGTCTTTTTTTTGTGATAATATCCAAAAAGACACATAAAAAACAAACAGACTAGTGTTCTTTTTTGTGAACACTAGGAATATCTTTTTTGCATGTCTCTTCATAAGTGATCACAAAGCGCCTAACGTTTCTTTTTCTTTTGAGATTTTCAAATGATGGTCAACTTTGAAAGTGTTATTTCATTATCACACTTGTATGTATGAAACATGTTTGGAACTTATGATTAACCAGGCTTAGGAATAGATTGAAATATGCATTTTATTGTAAAGTTAAAGAAAGTTCTTTACACAGCTTTAGGAAAGATTTCTTAGAAGTTGTTGACATACAGTGTCATTCTGTGTGCCAGTTTAGCTTTTCAAGACAGCGCTAGACTACCCAGTTGCTTTATAAGTGCACATGTACAAAGGGTCCTGACCTGTCTGAGGCTTAAAGATACTCTGCCTCTTCCTGTGCAGGCTTTGACCTCGTGCTTTGCATGATTCAATCCTCCCCGTTAGGTTCTGTGGCTGCATGGTTAACTTTAACAGGGACGTGAGTTACAGTATATCTCATCTTCATCGGCAACAGCAAATATAGCCACTATGGTGATGCTCAAAATTTTTTTATGTTCTTTCAAATTTATTTGTAAATTTCTCTTTTCTGAAATTTGCTATTTCAGTTTAAATATTTTTCTATTTTTTTACCTAAATAAAAATAACTATTGACATTTTTTTGCCTTTACATTAGTAAAAGATTCTCTCTTCTCTTCTAATTTAGAGTAACTTGAAAGCTAATTAATATGGTAGTGAAATGTTTTATATAATATTCCAATACCAATGCAAATGTCTTCAGAGGCTGATACCTCAATAAACCTCACTTTAAAAATAAGAAAGAATTTTACAACATACAAATTTTTGAAGCCTCAACTACATAGCATGATAATTTTTTCACAATGTGTGTTTTCATTTGCCCAAAGATAACCACGTTCCACATATATGCATATGTCCAATAAACTTTTAGGTTTGTAATTTGTGTCCTAACTGCATGATCAGGAGTTTTGAGTTGTTTTTCTGAGTCTATTTGCCCAGTTATGAAAGTAGAAGCGGGCATTTAGGTAAGCTTTCACAAAGGCTGAGTTTTATCTATAGTCAAGACAATCTTTGTACCATACTGAAGGAATCAGAGGTTATGAGATTAATAGAGTTAACATTTAGGCAGTGTTGACTTTCAAAAATTTGGTCTTTCTTGGTGGAAAAAGTGAAAACTGGTAAAAACAACAAATTTTTTTGAGTAATCTTTAACTGGATTGAAATACTTTGTGACAAATGTATCAGATCACCAAAACAGTGGACTCCCAGTGTTCATGGGTCTCTGAATTGCTAAAATCCTCAAAAACTTGAGACTCATTCTAAAACTTTCTTACTTCTGTGGTTGGGGGTACAACCAATCAGCGATAAGGAAACTGTTTTGGATGTGTCTCAAAAATGCCAGCTAATTGTTTGTCAAGTAGGATTGTGTCTAAGTATTTTAGCTTCCCACGCTTCCATTTGTTTTGAGAATTTTCAATGGGCTCCATGAAATAATCCACAAATCTTCAAATACTTGGGCCCACTCAGTAGAAAATGGTTTGTAAGGTTTCTAGCAACATAGTACAAACATTTCTCTTTCAGGCTTTTTTCAGAACCAGGCTAAAGAATCTAAAGACCCATTAATAATTAAGTTTGTAATAAAGATATTTTGTGTTTCAACATCAGTTCCAACAAATCAGCCATTTCCATATTTTGCAAAACTATATTTATATATTAATTGTTGTCACATTTGACTTCACTGTGAACTGTGCTCTGATTTTTGATTTTGTTAGTTTGTGAACAATCTTGCATTTAAGGCAAATGACATGAAAAGTGGTTGAGGAGAAATATCTCAATTCAATTGATGATGTTTTCTCTGTTATTTGCCTAGTTGATTTTACAAGAGATGGACTCTCACGCGAGTCAACAGGTGCACTTCACACCTGAAAAGGGACTAGATCATCCTTACAATTTGCTTGGCTCTTTTAATCTGTCTTCAGCCCAGGAAGAAGAGTCAAGCTAAAGTTGCACGTGGCTTCAGCCTCATCAGCGATGCACTGACCCAAGAACTCAGAATAGATCAAACTTAAAAAAATAAAAGAAAAAAATAATGTCTCATTAGCTCTGCTTTATGTATTGATATTTTACCATTTATTTCAAATAAATAAATGGTAAAAATTAAATTAATTTGAAGTATTTTTACTGTAATGTTACACCAACTGTCCTTTTTGGCATTGTACTTCCCTTGCAAGAATTGTGAATTATATTTTAAGCATATCTTGTTGTCGTTTATTTAAAACTAGCAAAAACAACACTTTTTTTGAGTAACCCAACACAACACTAGGAATATCAAGCACTCAAGTTTAACATCACAAATCAAATACATCAATTAAAATCACAGTCATATTCTCTAAGAATAACAAATACATTAAAATCTTAATAATCTTAACTTTTCTGTGCATAATTTTTTTTATTTTGAAATAAGAAAATCCATTCTACATAAGAAAAATAAGCCAGCAAACGAGTGATTGCAGATATTGCATTATTTTCTTTGAAAAAAATCCAGTACCAATAAAATTTACAATTGTCAATTTATTAAATGTATATTGGGAAATTTAAGGCAGTAAACAAAAAAAATATATATATACATTTTGTATAATTCTATTTTTATCCAGTTATTTGAGGTCATGTGCAATTTGCAGCACATGACCTCAAACTAATCAAATTATTACAAAGCGAAGGATAGAGGTATTCTTTCAAGAAAATCATAGAATTTAATAACGTACCAAAATGTTGTTTATTATCGATTTCCTATAATTTATTAGCATATCAGCAGTTGTTGGTCAAAAAATCTGTAAGAAATGATTTTAAAAAATTCACAATGACCAAATTACTAAATATTTTTGCAATTAAAAGAAAAACTGAGTTGAATTAATCCAACACTTTGGTGAGACATTCAGCAATGCTTTTTAGCTCATTTAAAGGGGAAACTAAAGGGTTACTTTTACTAATCGTCACTCTATATATACACATTTATAGCTTAGATATCCTAGTTTGTTAACATGCTTGAAAGAATACATATTGTGTTTGGATTGCAAGACTCCAACAGAAAATTTTATGTCATGTGTTCCTCCAAACTGGCTGGATTCCCTTTCTTTCAAAAAACTGGGATTGTTAGTCCTGCAGAGTTCAATACATGAAAACTATGAACTTGAGGATCAAGTCTAGTTATCCTGAACTAGGACTCTTTGTAAACTATTAAATCACAAGAAAACTTTGAAAAACTATATACTTTTCCTTTAAACTTCAGATAATCTAAACAAATGGAAATTATCTTAGAGTGTGGCAGAATTATTTCCAGATTTTTTCTTTTGGATGACAACTTTTTGCTGTGGGTAATATTTAGATTCAATCAAGTATTTTTTTGTGCATAAAACAGCAACTAAGTTCTTCAAGAAAGAAACAAAGTTTTCTTACCTGCCTGTAAGTTTGAAGTCCCTGAGCTTGTCAGTCCATTCAGCTCAGTGATCAGCTTGAGGAGGATTGGCTTTAGGTGGATAATTTTAACTCGCTCTCCCTCTCTCGCTTTCTCTCTCTCTCTCTCCTTGATTGATGCAGAGTAACCTGAGGATATAGCTCTCAGTTATGAGAAGAGCAGTTATAGTGTTCAATGGAAGATCTCTGGAAGCATCATATCTCTTTTCCTTTCTGAAATGGCAAAATCTGTGTCAGTGCATTTTATTTCTTTATTTTGGACTGCCATGCTAATGTAACAGAATAGAAAACAATAGAATAGACTATATAAATTGGGTAATGGGTAGAGATGCATCAAAACACACTTGGGTTTATTTGCAGGTCACTTATGCCATTGTTTTCAGTTACTTTTGGACAACTGTGATGTGTTTGATTTCTGTTTTATTTTGTCTCTGCTCCTTTTCATCACCTTCTTTACTGTCAGTTTGTGTAGTTTCACTTACTTTATGCAAATTATGTTTGATATGATAGGAGTCATATCAAACAAACTATCTGTCTTGAAAGACTTTTTCAAGACAGATATTCTGATTTGAAATAATAAGTTTGGCTATTTGAAGTTATCCATAGAATGTGACCAAAAACCCAATAATGCAGTCATTGCTTTTTTAAATGAATATTTCACTTGAAACAAATGTAAATCAAGCTAAGATTACCTGGGTAAACACAAAAATTATTGTTTCAGTCATATTTTCAATCAGTCTGATAAAAAAATTAACACACCACATGAGAAAAAGGAATATCCCACAGAGTCAAACTAGTTGATGGGAGTGTGGGAGTCTGGGCAGACCTTTGGCATTTTCCTGGAGCACAAGGGTCTGAAGAGGGCGCTGCTGAGACAACTTAAAATAAAAGAAAACAGAATGAAATAATTACCAGCAATAATGTGTAGCTCTGACCAGCATATTTTTCCAAATACTCTGTACTGAAATTACAAATTTAGTAAATATAAACACAAATGCTCCCCTGTTGTTTCAAATGGACCAGAAAGGAAAAATAACTTTTCTAAAGATTCACCACAATTATCTGATCCAAAGGGAGATGATGAATAAATGTTTTTAAATTAATTAGTTCATTTCGAAATGCTGTGCAATCTCTGTGAATGAATGCTAATCTTTCTAACATGCTTCTTGAATTACAGTTTAGATAAAACTAAGGAGGTTTTGTATGGCTTTTTGCATGTATATCATCAAAGCTGCAAAGGTTGTGAAACATTGCTCCTATAAAGGAAAAGCATAGAATGAATTTGAGTAATTTTTGTAGGTTATTTGTAATGCACTTTATCATCTCTATCTTTAATAAAACTTAATCATATCCTGAAATCCAGGTACCAGGCCCAAATAGAGATCACTCCAATTTCTCAAATTTCTGAAGTCTAATTGATGACAAAAAGCTTGACCTATTAGCTTTGTTCAGTCTGTTGTTGTATTAAATAAGCTCACTTACTTGCAGCATTGTGCGTCACCGGATGTGCCTGGGCACAAGATTTGCAGTGGAAAGTCCCACTTAAGTGATTTGTGTCTGGAACACTGATGGCACTAATTAGTGCGCACAGCAACAAAGAACTAGAGTGGCTAGAAAAAGCCTGGGATATATAATTTGTTAAAAATTTTAAAACAGCTTGTTAGTTGAGATAATCTTTTTTTTCTATAATGATGTTTTAATTTGCAGTGTATTTATTAAAATACAGAAGGTTTTCCAGTTTTGGCATCTAATGGCATCTGAAATCATAATTCACATATTACAGTCAAGTTTTACAGCTGAAAATATTTTTGTTCATGAATTAAGTTCCTGCCTGTGCATGCTTGAGTTGTTTCTGGGTACTTCTGCTTCCTTTCATAACAAAAAAATAATAATCACTTTTAGTGAGTGTGTGTCTGTGTTTCCCGGTACTGGGTGTACCTTGGCGCTCACCCTCATTCTGAGCNTGTATGTGACGACAGTGAAAAGGAGAACTCTGCTTTAACAGAAGAAATATTCCAGTGATACTTTCTATGTTAAAGACATTAAAGAGCTAATGATAGCAGCAGCTCCTTTTGAGGCTTCATTTAGGACAAAAACACTTTGAGCCAGTAGTAAAATCAATGGGATGAAAAATATATAACAGAAAGAGTAGCAGTAATACAATATTGTACAAGATTATTAAAAGAATCAGAGGACTGCAAAGACAGCAGATAGAAACTGAACGTGCAGAACAACAAACGACACAATGCCACCTTTGCTCACCCGATACCTTAGTGTAAATCACACACAGCAAGTTTTAGACACAAACAGAATGTGTAAACAGGGGAACACAGGTTAGAGTTAGTTAGATCATGTTGTTCCACCACTGGGATCTCTTATGCCTTGCTGGCTTGCACACATGAGCATGTAGGTGGAGAGTGGCAGTGGTAGTAGTAATACATGTGTGAAAGTCAAGTGAATGTAGAAAAAAAGTGAGAATAAACTGAAGCCAAATATTCTGAGAGCATTGGGTTATTTTTCTATTTTTTGAACCTGCATGTGGGTGAAGAGTAACTTTTGTGTTCATGTATCTTTGAAGGTCTTCTGACTGCAAATGTTTAACACTGTTGGCTTTGCAAAATGTTTTTCTGTTGGTCTTGGAAAATTACCAAGACACCAGTTCATTTTATTACTCGGAAATAATAACAACACTGTAATTTGCGCATTCAGTGGTGTGAGGTAAAAATGAATACTGTAGAAGGATCTGGTTTTTAACTGTAATGAAAATAATCACCTAACAAACTGCAGGCTAAAAATGGTCCTATTTTTTACCTCTAGAGTGGCAATAGAAATATTAATAAAATGTTTCACTTCTTTTTGTTCAATTTTAAATGAGTCTTGGTCACATGCCAGTCCCCGAAAACTTTAGAGATTCTACACTGGTCTGGGCTGTACAGTAAGCATGTTTCATAATCCTGTTAGGTTGAACTCATAACCCTCAGCCAGGCTAAATCCAGGTCTTTTCCCTGCTCTGACCTGTGTTGAGAGCCAGCCAACCAGTTAACCATTTTTATTATAACGTTTTGGTTAAGTAATAGTACTAATACCCAGCATTGTGCTTAAATAATTAAAGCTGTTTGGTGGTGCCAGATAATCACTTTGATTTAAAAGTGACTTTAATCAATATTGATTTAGAATAATCATGTATAGGGCCTTGCAAAAGCTACTATGCCACTTGATCATTTTAACCACAAGCTTTGATGGACTAACACAAGGCACATAGCACATAATAGAATGAAAATAAATGGATACAATGGAAAGTGCAACTTGAATTTGAATTTATCACCCATTGCTCTTACACCTCTAAATAAAATCTAGTGTAACCAACTGCTTTCAGAGTTAATGTGATCACTAAATGTAGTCCATCTTGTGTTACTTTAGGATGGTGTCTGTCACAGCTAGCTGCCTATCACATAAGGTCTAATTGCTCTTCACAACATGTTTTTTTCTCTCTTCTAATTTAGCTCTAATTGGCTCTATTTGGCAAAGACTCCTTAGTTTTTATCATGGGAAAATATCAAAAGTAGATTCATATAATAATTTAACAAACATGCCAGTGGATCTATAGAACATTCTGGATTACTTGCGACTTGGCAATGCCCCATCCTACTTCAGACTAACCTGAGGTTAAATTTTCAGGTTAACCTTGGAAGGATTTTTCCATCTTTGTGCTGGTTGTCTCCTGAAGACATCAGTATGGCCATATTTTAATATGTGGAGATTTTGCCGTGTGCCGCCATGGTGATTTTATGAAAGCTATTGGCTCATTTCATTTCATACACTCTCAAATCTGACCATTTTTATATGTTTGTCTATACTGTGGTTTGGTTTTTGACATCAACGGACACTGGATCGTACAATGAAACCATCTCCAACTCTGTGTTGAGTAAATCAGTTAATCAGTTTTTCCCCTTTTCAAATTGGAAGTTCACAAATGTCTCTTACATGCACTGACATTTTGAAAGCCAAAAACGGAGCTGAATAGAAATTTATTCCTGGAAAAGTATCTGGAGAAAAAGACACAAGCTTTCACAAGTTGGACATTTTACATAACAGCTCATTAAATACCAACAAGCTGTTAGGTCTTCTAATATTGCTTATTAATCAAGTGCTGTTTGACATGATTCAGCATCTATATAATGCTGATCATGGTAGTTAATCTCCTGGCCTGTGTGAAAAGTTTCATAAGTTTTTGTTGCCAAAATATCTACTCTTACTCCTTCTTCAGTCCTGTGTGTCTCAGAATCCCTTGAATCTACTTCATTCTCAGCCACCATTTAAAAAACTGGTGACTTCAGTTCCGAAGGACAGGATTCAACCTTCCACATTACTTTCATTTATTTAGAGACATGTAAGGACGGCTTGGGCTCATGAGTCTTAAATTGATGACTCATTAGTGTTCTTTGGAGTTTAATTTCAGCAGAGTCTGACGTCCTGTTGGAGCAGATCGTTTTCCCTTAACTTTGCTAGAGTAACTTCTTTAAATATCTTTGTATTGCAACATTCATGTGTAACCTCAGTAAATAAAGTTGTTCTTCATAGATTTCAGAGTCTTGATGGAGAACATCCTGCTCTGCATGAGGAGCAGAGGTATAATGCTCAGGTAGAGGAATCTATCAATGGGGCAACTACTAGTACTAAACTTCAAAAATCTGACCTACATTGAAGGGAAACACGGAAAAAAAAAAAATAAAAAATAATAATATATATATATATATATATATATATATTAAAAGTTCCCCTACTGAACTGTCACTCTTAGTAACTAAGCAGAGATCTGTGATTTTCACCCAAAAGACATTTTATTAATTCTTGAAAGAATGAGAACAGCAAACAGGCATGCTAAGTGTCTGTTTAGTCTGATCTGTTCTAACTAGACACTGTAACTCCCTTCTACACTTGGCTTATCAGAAGGTTTCTCACTGTGAGTCTGGGAAACAATATTTCTGACTCAGCATTGTAACTCTTAATTGGGATGACCTAACCTTGAACATCACAGAGCACTGCTTCCTTGTCTTATGTGGTACCTGCAGTACCTCCTGGCATCTGTAGGGTGAAGATAAAATAAACTTCACAAGAATGAAACTGCTGCTGCTAGAGGTATTTAATAATATGCAAATTATTAAAATACGTTATTTTCTGAAATTCCACTATTAATGGCAATGGATGGACATGTATTGTGCCTGATAGCCCGTTAGATCTTGAGGCCTCAGTTTGGGTTTAGAGCGTACTTCTAATCACTCTTACAACAAGAGTGATTAAGAAAGACAAGGTATGAAAGCCTGAACTGCTTAAAGACAGTAGAAGCTACAGACTGACGAATTCCAAATATGGAAAAAAGGGGGCTGTGTTTAAAGGTCAGCAGAGATTCAACATTTGGTGTAAGAAACTTCCAGAAACACAAGCTGACTGAAATAAAATTCTCTTTTGTTCAATTTAATCAATTTCAGCAGAGCCCTTCTTGGAGAAGTCTCACAAAGGCATTTTGAAGTTGAAAAACATCATCTACACAACACATGAAAAGAACCAATACAACTAAAACATCTAAAAAAAACAGAAGCTTCAAGACCTCTGATTAAACACTCATCTTTATTTTGTTTGTGAAAAGGTTTGGAAATGACATTGCAATGTTGTGCTCTGTTTCTGTAATGGTGTAAATACAGTATGCTGATTTTGGTCTGCATCTTTGATTGACAACATTGAATAAACTCCTGCCAAATATTGCTGCAGGAGAAAGTATGAAGTTGCAAAAAATAGGTTATACACAGAACTTCCCTGAAACTGCCAACAGCACACTTTACAAGATTAACAAGAAGTCCAGTTGTCAATTTTTGCTCGACAGTACTGAACATGTACTTGTGCACCAAATTGGCAGCTCCCACATCCAGATGCCCCATTGTGTCGGTGTAATCCCATCACCTCCTGCAGCACACAACGTGAGTGTTCTAACTCCCTGCATTCCTGAGGGATCAGGGCAGCTTAGTTTTACACCCTTCTCTCCTGCCTACTTGTATCCCTCCCTTTCACATGGTGCCATCAATTGGTCATGGTCACTATTGCATGAGAGACCGAACAAAAGCGGACGCACTTACAATTAAAAGGCTCGTTTTAAAATAGATTTTTGACAAATTTTTTGCTACAGTTAGTACAATGAAATCAATAAAGAGATGCAGTTTTTGTCCCAGTTTGAAAGAGAGAGAATAAGATTGCAGGTGGGAAATGGCAAATTATTTTTACTGTATATTCATGAGTGATTGAGTGTAATATTTAAATTATGCATGCTGCTAGGGTTTTAACAATCAAACAATACACCTAAAAATAATCAGGGATTAAATAAACATAACCTGGTGGTGTTCTGCTAAGTAAGTGGGAAGCAAGAACATGCTCTTTAGAAGTGTATTGTCTATTTTTTTAATCTAATTCTTATAATTACTAAAATAACTCTACGTGTTGGGACTTGGCTTTAATTCATTTTTTCTACTGTATCAAACCTATTTATAATGCCTATAAAAACTCCTCCTGAAGATAAAAGTTATAACCTGATGTAGACAGATTTTCATATGTGCTACATTCCTTCCATTTCTTGATTAATTTAGCTGAACTCCAGGGATGTACTGGACTTTAGAGATTGTCTGTATCCATCCCCTGACTCATACTTTTCAATAACTTTTCTTCTGACTTTCTTGGAGTATTTGTCTCTATACAGTAGAGTTAGGCAGGAAAACTGATTAACTTGTGAATGGACTTTCCAGATACATTAAAGTACAATCACTTCAGACACACTCACTGCACTCAGCTGATCTTTATTCTATTCATTGTGAGACTACCAGTACCAATCAGTTGGGCCTGTACTGAAATGGGTCAGTCAGTTGAAATATCTATATGCAATCACATAATTAAAGTTATCTTTAATCAAATGTCATTGATTTGTAGTAATCATTTTTCACCACGACATGACATTTTTTGCCATTTTATTTTGTTCAAAAAGCTACATTTTACTGATTATATTTGATTTGTGGAAACAATAAAAAAGTGTCAAAGAGGTGAGTACTTTTTATAGGCACTATAACTGTAACTGTCATGAAATGTGGTGAAGGTGGTGAGGAAGATGCTGTGGACCCAGGTTGAAATGATGAATGAATGATGAATTTAATGAAGTTGTCAGAACTACAACGTCCAAAATCCAGGCAGCACAGAATTAGCGGAAGGCTAAGGCTCAAAACTGGTAGCAACAGAACACAGAAATCTAAATAAACACACGGAAACACCAAATCCTTACAGTGACCTCTGTGCACCATCACACACATACTATTGCATACATTATAGGATAGTAGTTGCGGTGATTAGAAATGTCAAAATAATCTAATAATCTTAATGTTAAGCGATGAGTCAAATAATAATAATAATAATAATAATAATAATAATAATAATAATCAGTTCATACCAAAAGGATATAAAATTGGGAAGAGATCTATGTTACAGTGTAGGCATTCCACAGAATGAGCACAGAATAAATAAAATGTCTGAATAATCTGAGTCATGCAAGAGGATTTATGCAACAGTAAACATTTCAAACATACATATTCAAAACTTTTCACAAACTTGTTTATATCAGCTTGCAATGTGATTTGCATTTTCTGTCCTTTCTGCACCTATGCCTGTTCTGTCCACTAAAATAACACAACTGTAAAGTTTACAGACGGCACCACTTATCCCTGGGGAGCAGGGGTGAGTCCTGGTGGAGCAGCTGGCCTGGTGGAGCAGAGACAACAATCTGGCCCTTAACACACAAAAATCTAAGCAACTGGTTGTGGATTGCAGTAGGAACAAAACTAGCATTTGTTCACTCATCGCAGATGTGGATTATGTGAAGAAGTTCTCAACCTTTCGGTTTGTGGATGTTCAGGTACAGGCCTTGGGTGTCAACAACGCATGTTTCACAAAAAAAGCCCTGGAGGAGACTTCACTTTCTGAGACTACACAGATTTTTATGTTGCATGCAGTAGAATATGTACTTTAATCTCATTGTTATTAAAATAAGTATGACAATGATGTATTCCATTGGTACCAAACGCAAGGTAGAAGTTATTTTCACAAAACGTCATGACAATAATAAACAAGCTAATATATTTTCCAATTAATTGTGGACTGAGCAGGAAGAATAGCTAAAACCCACTCATTTAATAACTTTCCTGCTGCACTTAATTTGTCTGCTGAGGCTTAGAGAGAATGGAGGCAACTCTTTCTGCATGACTTGTCTCCCTGTCCTTCATTTTTGAGTTATCCTCTTTTCTCACACTTTTTCCTTATTTTCTACCCCTCACATTGAGTCCTCCATCTTTGTGTGTCTGACCTTCTTGCATGCACTTGCACCACCTAATCACAATGCCAGGCATATCTGACTGCAGTGTTTTCTTTTCTTCCCAGACAACAGGAAGACAAGACACTCAGAGGCACCCTAGTTCGCAGTAACAGTCTTGCTCCAGGAAAATGTTAAAAAAATATGTATGGAAGTGTTTGATTTGAGAAATTATAGAATTTCAATAGAATTGCATCTTTCTTTTGAAGAAGGTCAAAGTAAGCTACAAGAGTAAACATTCTTCATTTTTTTCCATTGCAGAGAAATGTGATGTTGCAATAATGAGTTTATATAATTATGTCTGACATTTCTTACTGGGAAAAACAATTTAGAAAAGATTCGTACCTGGCTATGGACAGAAATCCAGTATAAAGCAACCCTAAATCTGATCATTCTCCAAGTGTATACTTTACAGATCAGTATTTAAACATCTTGGTGCCCCTTGTAGCAAACTTGACAGAGTGCTTGTGCCTGTGTCAGCAGGCAGAGGAGTATCAGGTTTTCACTGTCTGGTGAAACTGATCTCTTCACCCTGACACCGGATCATGTGAGCCCACCAACATCCCACCGGCTGTGATACTTGTCTTCGAGGTGTTGACTCTACCATTGCCTCTTCAATCACCAGGACGGTAGTGGGAGCTGCAGACATGAGACCATCAGCCAGGGTTGAGCTGACACAACCCCCCTGCTACAGGCCTTTTTCCCTCAGCTCGGCTTTATAGTCATTAACAGGTGGGGGGCAAAAATAGCTATGGAGGAGTCACATGCATGCACGTAACACAGTTACAGAGACGGGGTTTGAGTGGGTGCAATCTGATACAATTTCAAGTGTATTTAAAATAGAAAAAAAATGAAAAATCATTCTGCACAACTGTTGTAGTGAGAATAAACAAACTGATTGACTTACAAAAGCTTCAGAGTGGCTGTGTACCTCACACACACAAACACATTTTAGGCATTTAGTTTGGGGAAACTGAGTCTTTTAGCTAAAAGAGAGGAATGTGCATACACTTCCACAAACAAATACCAAACATATATTTTCTTCTTGAAACTCTACATGCAAATGTTTACCAGAAAATACACTCACACAACATGGAAATTGCCACAGAGCGTGCTTTTTTCAGTGTGTATACGCACACAGTGGCATTTAACTTGTATTATTTTTCAACCCCTCCAGCCTGCCAACCTATCCTGCTTCAGCCGTAACACCATGCTACTTTGACCTCCACCCCTTTCCCACCCTCTGTCACTCCCTCTCCTCGCCTCACCTCGCCCCACCTCGCCCTCCGTCACTCCGAGCAGAACCACACACACAAAAAGCAGGTCAGCAAACAGGTCAGCTACCTCATTAATGTCATTGTTGTAATATTTGTGAAGTGACGGCGAATATTGTGAGGCACGCTTGCAGCAAGTGTTAAAGTGTGACAAAATAAAAGTAATGGGTCTAACTTTGGCATGGTGGTGTTTTTTTTAGCTTCTCAAATGTGTTTTGTGTGTATGGGAGGGCAGGGCTTGGAGCGAAAAAAGCCGCTGATGATCATTTTCAAATGCTGCCTGCAAATAGTATTCACAGAGTTTGCAGTCTATGAGATGTGATTCAAAAACCCCATGGAGCTTTTTATGTTTTTGAGACCTTCAGATGGATTTGTTAATGCAGTTTTTTGAGGTTGTTTAAATCTACAGAGCTTTTGCTTGGTTATCCAATTTGTTCTACTGGATGCCTTATAAGGAGCACAATTACCAGCTTTAAGAAGAATGGAGAGAATATTTTATTCTTACATATCATAATTAGCCGGTACAAATACTCTTTTCAACACTCTCTAATGCTCTAAACCACCTGCATCAGTCTATAATAAGCTGCAATGAAAGGTGTGAATACTTTTTGGTGTTGTTGATGATTACTGCTCTGCATTCGTAAACCCAGGGGATGCATATTTAACACTGTCATTATGACAAAGGAATGCTAGGTGCATTTTAAGCGCTAATTAAGAAAGTATGCAATGGTAAATAACTATTACGAACATTTTTGTTTTACATTTGGGAAAAATTACCAGGTTGATTTGAACTCAAATACCCAGTAAAATGTTTTAAAGAAAGACATAGATTGATTTATTGCAGTTTTAAATACTTTTCTATCTTGGTAGCATAATTTTCTCTTATGCTTGTCTTTAGGTTTCACATTTATAGTATTGTTGAGATAAAAAAAAAATGTTTTGTTTTTTTAGATTTTCACACACTGTTGTTTTGGTTGCAGTTTAGTAGTTTGGTGGAAGTCCTTTCTAGATATTCTTCCTTACATATTAACTATTGTGCCTGGCAACACTACACCTTGAGGTGAAGTAACAGGAGCAAGACTTTGATTCTTGACAGTGGTATGAAAGTAGTTTTTGCTTTGTTAAATTATTGTACCATAGTGTAATGAAGCCGGTCTCATGTTTCACTTTGCTAATGTTGGTGTGATGCTAGACATTGAGAAGCTGTAAACAAAAGTGAAACAACACTGTTGTAGTACAAGACAGAAACAGTATTGTGTAAAACTTTTCAAGCCCCTTCAACTTTTAATATCTTGTCCTGTTGCAACCAAATATATTGACGTTTTTACTGTAATCTTTGTCTTTAGAATTAACCTAATTGGTAATCACAGTGTCACTTAGTCTCAATATAAATAAAGCTGCCCTTTAAGGGTTTTTTTCTGTGAACAAACACCATGAAGACCAATCAATAAACTGTCAATAAATATGCAGGGTTAGTTTCAATCTCATTTTACAGAACTATGTTCAAATCAAAAACGAAAAATGGCACAACTGTGAATATAGGTTAGGGTAAGATAGCATTTATCAAACATAGAGCCAAGAAAACAACTCCTGCAGTTTTTATTATATTATTGCAAATCACAGATAGTTTGTTTCGTTTTACAATCCTTTGCTACTAAGTCGATCTTTCACATAAACTAAATAAAACACCCTGAAACATGAGGTTGTGATGTGAAAAAAATGTAACACAAGCAGTGTGATTAATATTTTTTGTGATGATTATTTTTGCAAGGTACAGGACACACCTGATAAGAATAGCAGACTGGATTGTTTGTCAAATTCTTCAGGAATGTTACACATTGTGAACAATGTGCAGTTGAAATAATGTGTTGTTTTTGGTATTGTCACTCTTACATGGACCTTTCAGAGCACCTCTGAAAACTTGTGCTGTACAGCTCGTTATCTTGTTAACAAGACAGATGCTCCTGTTTCGGTAAAGGATCGTGATCTCCCTGGGGGACGTGTTTTGTTCTTCCAAACAACAAAAAGTCATGTCAAGTCTGTTGTCACTACATCTGCTTGGAATGCAGCAGCACAGCTGCTTCATTTACAGAACCAGCAAGAAGCGTTCCAGATTCAGCGTATCCATGCAGCAGTTACTCAGAAAGTCTCAGAAAAACAATGTAAAAGCCTTTGACTTGACAATGATTTCTATTTTACAAATGGTCTCAGAATATATATTGAAGGTTATACAGCTGAGAAGCTTTTTTTAAAGATTGTTTATATCTACCGTTTTAAATTTCCCTCCTAGCACATTGAATCAAACAAAATTTATAGGAATTTGCAACCAAAATTACAATAAAATTAGTATAATACAAACTACAAATAATACAAACTACAGACACATTTTATTGTGTTTACTTCGCA
Source organism: Brachyrhaphis terrabensis (assembly GCA_903067065.1). Lineage (NCBI taxonomy): Eukaryota > Metazoa > Chordata > Actinopteri > Cyprinodontiformes > Poeciliidae > Brachyrhaphis > Brachyrhaphis terrabensis. The sequence continues at coordinate 2,760 of CAEGAG010116101.1, read as the reverse complement.
CATTTACAAGCAATGTTTTCTTTTTATGTCAGTCTCATTATAATGTATAGAAGCCTAACTTTCACTTTAACTTACTTGTTAAGATTGAATGTAATCACAGCAATTTAATCTCAGTATGCTCTATTTGTCTTGGGGGGGCAGTGAAATAAGAGTTAAGAATGAGCTAACATTGTTAATATTGATGTTTCTATTTCTATTTCACCATAATCTTTGACTCTATTTTTACTTTTTCCTCGCTCTTTTTCCAATCCTGTTTCCAGTAGCCTTTCTGCCTTCTGCACTCCACTGGTATTCAAGTACAAGAAACACTCCTAAAAACTTCTTTGTAGTCAATTTATGCATTTTATTTTTTTATCATGAAATACCTCAAACTCATCTTTTCTGAACCTTTTGTATTCTAAGACTCAATGTTATGTGTCAGATACACCTGTAGAGAGGGATTCTTACCCCCATTTTTTTCATTTCCTGGACAATCACAAATTGAGAGTAAACAATCCATTTATATTTTTATCCCTCAAAAACTACAAATCAATTCAACCACCCAACGGACTGAGATTTATAGCTGGGTCTGCGCTCTGTTTCAAGCAAGATGTGGTCAACTTTTTTTCTGACTGACGAGGAGGGCCGCACCGTGGCACCGGGAACAGCAGGAGCAGGTGGAATGGCTGCACCAGGAGGACCAGCACAAGGCACAGGAGGCCTGGCCAGTTTAATGGGTGGACGCAGCACCTTTGGTGGGAACAAGAGGCGCAGGACAACGTCAGCTGGACATGCCATGAGTGAAGCCCAGGAGGGAAAGGTGAGAGGCTTTGGATAGTGTTCATGTATTTTTCCAGTAGTTTGAAATTTTCTTAAATTAAAACAATAATAATTTAAAACAATAATGTTGATTGAAACGCCAGCTTTAAACTGCAATGGTAGCGCTTGTAGTACCATTTGAGGCCCCTGACCGATATGTACCAATACTGTTTGTGTGTTATTGGTTGATTCTTTGCAGTGTCTCAGTAATAAGTTTGAATGGTTTTTCCCCAACTATGTTAACCACTAGTGGCTTTGTCGATAAACACTGTAACATCACTGTACATTTTATCAAGATCTTTCAAAGATTTGATTTTGATTTTGTCTGCGTATGTCTACAACTTCACCCCAGGTTTTTTCTTGGCCATAGCAAAATATGAAAAAAAAAAAAGAAAAATAATACAGTAAGTTAACAAGTGGATGACCAAAGTAACCAGGCCTAAAAAACTAAATTACAGCAGAAAAAACAATATGGGTGCTATGTTAGCAAAGTTATCTTTCTTCGACCTGTTAGTAAATTTTCTTTTATTTTTTGTCAGATGAAGCTATTGTTTTCTGTTTTGTGTAGACAATCAATCATGGAATCAAGCATGTCAAGCAAAACAAAAAACTATTAAAAACTATTAAAACTATTTAATGGTTGTCAAGTTAAATATAAAATAATAGTGAAGTGACTCTGTCATCATTACAAGTCCCAAGTGTTAGGACTGCAATAACAGTGATGAACACAATCTGAAGGATAATAAAATAGAAGTCAGCAATGACGACCGAAGCACTGCCTTTAGCATCCAGATTGCATTTTTTTTATTTGTTCAACAAACCTTTTTCAGTGTACAGTATTTGTAGTATTAGCAAAATATAATTCGTTCATTTAAAAAAAATAACATAAAAATTGAATAAACTATACATGAAGATATTTCAAAATTATAAATCAATCAAAATAATGTGGTGGCAATTTTAGGTGCACCACCTCATGAACATGTTGAAACTGAGATAACGCTTGAAAGATGTCTATAAGACACGTATAAAAAAGAGAAAACATTTCAAGCCATTTATTAATACATAAATTCTGATTTATTGTGTTTTTCTCATAAGATCAAGCTGGCATTTTTTGTGGCCATAGTCGGCGTCGTCCTGACAGTCCTTGGAGTCGGGACAGAGTTCTGGGTGGAACTGGCGCCCCCAAAGAATTTTTATAACAATCAGGTAAAACATCAAACAACACTTCCATGACATTTGATTTAAAAGTAAAATATAAAGCATGTAACAGAAGGTCAGCATCAGGAAGAAGAAAAAAACAAAACAAACTGAAACCTATTTTTTTTTTCAAAACAGAGACTGAACCCTGCTTTATGTCTTGTGTTGTTTGTTTTTTATTTTACAGACATGCCTGACAGCTCACTATGGTCTGTGGAAGGGATGCACTAAGACCCTGTGGGTGTCTGATATCGACCCAGAACGTGAGAGCTGTGGACCTGCGGAGCTGCCTGGAGGTGACTTAAAGATATCTGACTACGTGGATGGGTTCATGGGGATAGTTTTGATGGCTACATGTTCTGTTTGAGGAAGTGAGGTTCAGGAAGATGACTGACAGGCCAACTGGCTGATTGTGAAGCCCAATGGACAGCTCAGTTTGAGGGAGTGAGTAAGCTTGTCTGAGAGGTTCACCTGACTTTCTGGCCTAGACAAATCATGTCTGGCTCATAGTGTGACAGCGATTTGTCTGAATAGTTTGGCTGACTAACTGGATGAGTCACTGTAACCATGTCAGTTTGAAATGATCCTCTCTTTTTTCATAACAGGTACAAAAATGCTTGAGCTTCTGGTTCTCTTTACAGTCAACAATTCAGAACTTGTTAACTCTCTTGTCCTGTAAAAATTATGTTTAACCCTCTCAGGCTCAAATTAAGTTGTAGTTGCAGGAAAAATCTGATATTTGGAGAAAATGATCATATGGGGTAG